>CABFWO010002572.1:81102-115956 GCA_902155825.1 Timema genevievae
TAAGACTTTACATTCTGATAATAAATTACTAAACAATAAGAAACTAACCCTAAACCATCTCAACCTAATAAAATTCTAATTAAATTAGGGCTAATAATCATAAATATTATTGATAAAACAAATATTAAAACCAGTAGAACAAAACGATTAATATTATTATCACCATCTATATATTCCTCTCTATACAAGATAACTAAGGAAGAAATAAATAAAACAAATCTTATAAAAATTATAGACATTCAATCAATTAATAAAGTCATGTTTTACTGAAGCATATTTTGGTGAAATATTACCTTTTTAAAATGTCAGTTTTGTTAACTTTTTATCAAGACAGTGTAGAAACACTGTACAAATGATGTAAAGTGTTAGTGAAGGAAGGAGAGTTAGGTTAGGTTAGGTCAGGTCAGGTCAGGTCTGGTCTAGACAAACAATGTTTCTATTTCTTCTTTCACTTTTACACTTATCTCTTCATTTGTTCAAACTTCCACAGTTGCACATTGTTTTGAATTTTCGGAAATATTTATTTTTCATATGAAGAGATATTAATGAACAAGGGATAATTTTGAAAATTCAAAACAATGTGCAACTGTGGAAGTTTGAAGAAAGAAGTGTTTTACATTTAAATATTGGCAGAAAGTAAAAGATAAAAAACCTTAATTTAGAACCCCCCTGAAAGGTTGTCAAGTGTAATCCCCCCTCCCTATCTGGCTCGCTAACAATAGATGGGCTCCTCGCTCATAGTTATACCTTGGCAAGCTACTTCCTTCCCTCTCATTTCCATTGGTAGAGTATAATATATCTCTGTCCTTCTCGCTCTCTTGATGAGACTAACAAACGACTGTATCATAACTAACATCTGATTGTGATGAATTCAATCAAAGTAGCATCCCTTGTTCCATGTTGTGATGTTTACAGGCCTGGTGAAGAATACAGACGTTGAGAAGTGTATCAGACAATGTCTGCGGCAACTGGAGCTTTTGCAGACAGTGTGGAAACAGGTGCTGCCATCTACAGTGTACTGCAAGAGTCTGGGTGAGTTCATTGTTGATTAAAACCCGTGAACTATTTTATAATTTATTATTTGAATCTTAAACCTGAATATTTCTGAGAGAGAAAACAAGATGAAAGGTTGTGATGTACAGGTTGTCTGGTTAACACGATGGTGCAAGAGCTGGTGCTCAGAACACTCTCTCTAGAGGACATCCCAGCGGACACGGCTGTTCAGCTTGTCGCAGCGTTTGCGGTCGTCATCGCAAGGGCTCCACAAGTCTTCGAGGTAACCCTGGATTAGAAGGTATATGGTCCCAGTTGGTTCTTTTCCTGGGGCTGTCTACTGACAATGGTGTTGTTACAGGACCCCAACGAGGTGTACCATCGTGTGCACCACTGGTCCCAGTTCCTGGAGCTCCAGCTGGTGCTAGGAGCCAACCTGCGAACCATTAATGATCGCTGGACTGACGGAAAGGGGCCTCTTGCACATGTGTTCACTCCAGATCAGACGAAGCAGCTCATTCGAGCACTCTTCCAGAATACTGAGCGCAGAGCGGCCGTGCTTGCGTGCATCAAGTGAACACAACACTTGCTAATAGAATATACAGAGGCTGCAGCTGATAAACTTTTCTAAACTAAACTTGTTGATAATGAACTCTTTTATATTTAAAATAAAAATGATTGGACATAATTGTACTTATAAAAAGTACTTTACTTAAAACAACTGCTCTTAGTATAATTCTTTATAAATTAAACTAACCCTAATGAAAGTGTATTTACGAGTATTTTCTACTTCTGAATTCCATTTGCTTGCTCACTGTCTCGACTACAATTCAAATGATTGCACACAAGTGTAGGATTTTGGGATTTTATTGAGAACAGTTCACATTGGGAACCAAAGACTGCTTTTACTTGCAAGTAAGAATAAACTGGCTTTCATCTCCTCTCGGTGGGAAACGTTTCAACAAGTAGAGCAATGTTTATTGCAGTATCCTCTAGAAGAATGTTGAACACAACAGGTAGATTGCATAAAAAAAAGTGCACTAAACTTCTAGAAAGACAAAATGCCTTGAGAAATAAGGGTTCATTTTTTAATCAAATAGTTCCTGCTGTGACATCTCGTCGTGTTCCTGAAAACCACAAACAATGTTATAAAAGTTGTTTTCTCATAAATCAATGTGCGTGGATATTATCTGTTAGTTCTAGCCTTGTGTCTATCTTAGAAAGTAAGCACTAGTCAAATAATAACTGCGCCTTTCAGGAAGCTTGTGTGTCCACTCTTGAAGGAATTGTAGTTTCCTCTTTTAGGGAGTTGGGTTGCGCATTTCACAACACCTCCTGATGAGTTCCGGAAACCTAGGTCGAGGGAGTGTTTCCTCTTTTGCCAGTGGCAGCCGTGTAAAGTGTTCTTTTAATCATAAAAGTCATGCCATGTTATTTCCCTTCTTTCCTGTACCTTCTTTTCAAATATAACTAATTTAAATATAATTGATACAAGGACCAGGGTTGCAAAATATCCTTACTACTTTTGAGTCTCAGTAATAGTACAGTATTTATCTGAATCTAAGACGAGTTTTTTCCCCACATTTATAGCTTCTAGGGGTCGTCTTAAAATCACAGACTAAGGATTGGGTTAGGCCGAGTTTACTAGACAATTTTAGTGATGCCAAACTTTAGTTTTAATTTGTGGAAAACCACAAAATATCCAGCTTTTGAATAATATCAAGTAAATCATTATCTTTGATTAGATGTCCCTAAATTGTCGGTTTTGAAATAAGAATAAAGATGCTTGTTTAACTCTTACCAATTTTTAACGCTTGGCTTTCATGGCGGCTGACTTTTACAGTAGTTCACAACAGATGTATTTATTGGTTATATTTTTTGTAAGGTGTGAAATGTGTTTTATATTTTCCTTATTAAATCATCAGTTTGTTGTTTATTTATCCTTTGATTTCTTCCTACATCTCTACTACTTTATATTATTTTATTTTCTGTACATCAAAGTGAAAGTGTCATGTTTTAGAAGCTAGCGTTAATGGTCGAGTCCAATGTTTGTATTTAGGAGGAGGGGTAGGTAGGAGACTCGGACTTTCACTAACGATTATCATTTGTCATAGTAAAAATTAACTTATCATTATTCTTATGAAACTTTTTCAAAGTTAACCTTCTTGTGCAAAAGCAATATTTGTGACAAAAAAAGAAATTCCTTAGCAATTCTGCAACCCTAATTAGAGTATAAGTCAACACAGGTGTTTTGTTTTGTAACTAAAAAACAATTTGTTAGCATTACAAAATAAGTCTACCATAATTATTAGGTTCTTCATTCACGATAAAATAAATACCACTTTTAAAAGAATATCCAGAACCAGTGAGGTAGGTAGGAGACTCGGACTTTCACTAACGATTATCATTTGTCATAGTAAAAATTAACTTATCATTATTCTTATGAAACTTTTTCAAAGTTAACCTTCTTGTGCAAAAGCAATATTTGTGACAAAAAAAGAAATTCCTTAGCAATTCTGCAACCCTAATTAGAGTATAAGTCAACACAGGTGTTTTGTTTTGTAACTAAAAAACAATTTGTTAGCATTACAAAATAAGTCTACCATAATTATTAGGTTCTTCATTCACGATAAAATAAATACCACTTTTAAAAGAATATCCAGAACCAGTGAAAAACTGGGGGTGTCTTGGATTCGGGTGGAAACGGTCTGTCTGTTAAAGTGTTAATTGCTTTAAATGAAATCTTGTGTTCAAAGTAACAATTACGAATGTAGGGTCAATAGATAGAATTTTACACCAAATGTTCATGTCTAAGAGCTAATAAATAAAGTTCTTGAGAACCATTTTGGAGTAACTATGCCTTTTCAGGATTGAAACAATTTTAATTTGCCCTTTTATTATTTTTACATTATTTTACACCTTGTAACTTTCTCAGCAGTGTTTGCTCATGACTTATCTTACTCCTTTTGTAATGTAAATACCGCCAAAGTAGACTGTTAATTGTCAGCAACAACATTTACTTCCAAACAATAATAGTACCTAATTCTAAACAACATCCACAATGTTTAGTTAAGTACTGTGTATGCTTGTTATGGTTTAGTAAAACTAAGATTGCAACCCCCCAAATAGATGCAATTGGGGTTAATTGATCATGGACTAGAGCGTTAAGGAGTAATAGATCCCCTCCTGGTGATAAAATACACGAGTCTTTGGTCTAGCTCGAGGGGATCGGATGTTGTTACGCTTTAGGACCTAATGGTGAAGGCCAGATTTGATGTAAGCAACTTAAGAGACTCACAACCAGTGGTAGAGTTGGCCGAAATACTTAGGAGCCGTGTACACACCATACAACAGCATTAGCGGGAACGGACAGACCTCCCAGGTAACTGACTATTACACAACGGTCCTACTTCTAACCTACCTCTTATTTTGAACACGACTACCATCACATTGATGTATACTGTTGTCATAAATACTCTATCCAGTAGTTTGTGTAAGAAACCAGTTTTGTTTCACTTATCTGATGAATCACTCCATAACTACACCTTCGACTAGCTCTGACAGGAAGTGCCCAAGGGGAGCCAGGCAGCGACAACCGAAATATCTGAAAAGCTTGTTGGTTTTTCAAAATTAGAAAAACTTTTTTTTATTGAGACTTTTAATTGGGTAAGCGAGCATTCATATAAAAGTGAAATAAATTCCTCACTTGTTTGTATATACTTAAGTTATATTTCTCTATACATTGAAATGACTACCCTTGTTACACTAACAGTTAAAATAAAACATGTCAATATCATACACATTTACAATACATGTCGACCTTAATATGTTTATGTTAAAATGGTTTATAAAGTAATTCTAATAACATGTGATGTAATGTAACACATGAATACATCCTCATGTGTGAATACACTTATTAGGACATGCGACTCGAGATAATATCTAGTTATCAACCCTGAATATTGGTACAGTCAGGGAAGGAATGTTGTCCCTAAAGTTGAGGCTGTGACCCCCTCCAAGAGTTGGCTCCGGTACCCCCGAAGTTGATGTGTGCGTAGCCCGTGGAGTAGCCCACACTGCCGTACACCTCTGATTGTCCTGGAGAGTGATTACCCTGAAACATATGGACATAGCAATAACACGCTGATACTTATTCCAGCACTATCTCACGCTGACACACAGGATGTCATGTTTACCTGAATGAATCTGTTGAGTTCCTCCTGAGTGTCAAAGATCATGACCCCAAACGCTGACCCAGGAACATGTTCTCCAGCCCACTTAACCTCGACGCGGTAGTCGCCGGGCTCGGTCGGGTCAAACTTACACAGGATGGTGCGATCCTTCTGGGACTCTCGCTGCATCTCCACACGGAATGCTCCTGAGACAGCGAGACACTGTTAGCGGCACTGGGACTCTGCCCCCACTTGGGGTACAGGACAGAGAGGAACAAAGTCCACACTTTACACTGCCGCCACTGGACAGAGGGGTAATTGTAAAAGCTATTTTGTGTTTGTTTCATTTATTTGTGCCTATCACTCTTACATGAGCTTTCATCAACAAACTGTGGAATAAAGATCAGTGAGGTGAGGACCAGTGAGGTGGGGACCAGTGAGGTGAGGACCAGTGAGGTGGGGACCAGTGAGGTGGGGACCAGTTTCCTAATGAATCATCAATTTAACAACAAATCTAGAGACTAAATAACTTTCCCACCTTTCAGTTCTGAATTTGTAAACAAAATTCTAAATTTAATTTACAAGAGAGGAAAATAAATTTGATATAGAAATTACTTGGTATCCTTGTGTTTACATGACTCTTACATGATATCCTTGTTTACATGACTTACATGATATCCTTGTGTTTACATGACTCTTACATGATATCCTTGTTTACATGACTTACATGATGACATGTGAGACAACTGACAGCAGAGGATATTTTAATGAGAGAAAAATGCACTTTTGGCATAATGATTTGTTTACCTTGTATTTTCCAAAATTACTTTTTGGCTGCAATTAAATGTGTTAAAAAACAGTGCCCTCATATCTAGAGACTATTTTTGTGTCACTAGCACAAAGCTAGCAGCGCTGTTCTTTTGTTCCTCCTGCGTGGTCAGCTGCACACAGTCTCAACGAGCTCGGAGGCTCGGGCTTCAACCTCGTCGAGACACACTGGTTTTGAACTCAAGTTAGTGCACATCGAGTCGTCCCTTGTCAGGGTGGTAGTACGTGAGCATGAATGTGCACATAGTCTGGTCACACATCGTTAGCTCTCAGGTGTACCAACTTCTTATTGTATGGAGGGAAATTCCTTAACCCCGGGAATAACTATGTATATGCAGGGCGTTTATTGTATGACGTATTTAACTGCAGGCGCAGAGAAGAGGCCAACTAGTCTGGACGCAGCTTAACATGAGTGAAAGAGTTTCTTCCAAGCCGAAAAGTTTGTGTTGTTTTAGTTTGTTGGTATTCGTTAGTCAGCCATTATTCTGGTTGAGTCGATGTTCAGTTCTTTGCAATTCACGTAAGGTCTTTGTAACTCAGTTAGGATCTCTGCTGTGTATCAAAGTATAAAATGTAGAGTAGTTATAATAAAGTAGACTGTGTGAGAAAAATGAATGAGTCATTGTCGGTGGCTATAATCCACAAGCTCAATGGTAGCAACTAGAAATTGTCATAAAGACACAATATTGTGTGGTATGTGTTTGATGGACTACGCACCTGACGTTATCAATGAAAATGCAACGACAACAAAAAGCAGAGTTTACTGCAGGCGATGGCGAAGCAATGGCGGTTTTAATAACCCACCCTGGAGAATTAGGAGGCTCTGAATGTTGTGACTTGCACCACAGCAAAATAAATATATGACGGGTAAAGTGGCGGTTATGACACTCTATGGGTAATCTTTTAGACTACAAATGGCAGAAGATGAGCCAGTAACAGTGTATGTGTCCAAAGCTATGAAAATGAAGATCAAGGTGAAAATGTCTCTGACAACATAAGGATGATCCGCAGTCTGGCACCACTTTATCAAAATGTCAAGACAGTGTGGTACAATATTAGAGAAGGGAGAAACTTGAACAACTTGCTAATGGTGCAAAGCTACCGATCTGTGGAATGATAGTTGGGAGCCCTGTGTCTTAGAAAATGTACCATATGTTCCTAGTTTGGGACCAAACCTCTTTTCTACTGGGACAGTAACGTTGCGAGGTTTCATGATGGTAGAAATAGTACTAGTTGAGGTATCCTGATGGGACAGTTGCGGTGATTGGAGTGAAAGACGGTGCCACCAATATGGTCCGAGACGGGCAGTGAAGTAGTGGTGAACGTTGCCACAGTGACGTCACTTAAAAGGTGGCATCAGAGACTTGGACATTTGAGCGTGAACACAATAAAAACAATGTTGTGAGTGGCGTGGCATTCTCCAAAGAAAATAAGTTTTTCTGTGGAGACTGTGTAGTGGGGAAGATGCACCGAATTTCCCATCTAACACAAGAGGAACGTCAATGTCGACCTGATGAGAGGCTTCACGCAGATGTCTGTGCTACTATGAATACAACTTCATCGGGAGGCTACAGATATTCAAAGATGAAGCTACAAGTTTCCGTATGTGGGCATGGCCTGGTGTTGTCAAAAAGCAGTGAAGAAATTCAGCAACTACTAGAATACATGAAAAGGATTTTAAGATGACGACAGGAAACTGCAAGTACTATGTGGGTGTAGAGATACACCACGATCATGCGGCAAAGAAAAGTGGGATTAAGCATCAGATGTACATAAAAACGATTCTGATAAAGGTCAACATGACAGATGCAATTCCAATAAGCACACCAGCTGATGCAAATGTAGAGCTCATGAAGACAGAAGACAACTTCTCCATACCGTGAAGTGGTTGGATCACTCTTATATGCAGCAATTCTTTTTAATACTGTTTAGTTCAACAAAATGTTTGTTGAGCTCTAATTTTCTAATTTCTCCCTTTTAGAGTTTCAGGCACCACATCACTGGTACACTGGTACACTATATTCTAAAATCAACCCGGCCTGTAACAAGCAACTGATATGAAGGTCACCTTTAGGTCCTCGGACCCTGACTGTGAGTTGTCCAGCCCCTGCACCGCGAGTGTCGCATATGAACCTGCTCTGGAAAGAAGCCAAGACTCCGTGTTCTACTCCTGGGCCGTACACCCGCACCTTACTGGCGTCCGGAGCTCCCGAGACACGCAGAGTGAATGGGCTGCCGGCTACATGCTCTCCTGGGGACAACACACAAAAACATAGTCCAATCAGCGTGTTTAGCACAAACAGATCTTGTGGGATTTATATCAGTGGTTGAATATACCTACCTCCATATTTGATGGTTAGCGCATGTCTGCCAGACTCTTGGGGCTTGACGTTGAGCGTGAACGTGCCGTCTCCATGATCGTAGAGCTCACAATAGGCCACTTTGTGGGGCCCCACACAGTGTGCTGTCAACTCTCCTACAACACAATATTCACATGCACTTGAATTGACTTCGACACCCACTCTGAAAATATATATGGCTCTAACTATGGAACCTTGGCTTTGTGTTTTGGTTGAGTCTATACTTAAATACATTTAAATAGAATGATGTAAGTACAAACAAACCCTCACCCCCACCTCTGTACTTTAAATAACACATTTAGATTGATTTAGATTGGTGTATTGTGAAGGATGGTGATGGGTTTTAATTTAACATTTCAAGAACTAATTTGGGATAAGATTCGTTTTAAAAGTTATACTGAAACACCAGAACAAGATACAGTAATATTGTTTACCTGGCCCTGCTCGCCGAGTGTCGATGAAACTGCGGATCTCTTTTCCGACGGTACCCACACGCAATCCATCCCCAGAGCAAAGGACCCGACCAGCATCAGCCACTGCAGTCACAGCCACCTTGAGGGGACACCCTCGCACCTGCCTGTAGTGGTAACAACACGTGTTTCAACACCTGCCTATAGCGGTAACAACACGTGTTTCAACACTTGCCTGTAGTGGTAACAACACGTGTTTCAACACTTGCCTATAGTGGTAACAACACGTGTTTCAACACTTGCCTGTAGTGGTAACAACACGTGTTTCAACACTTGCCTGTAGTGGTAACAACACATGTTTCAACACTTGCCTGTCTTACTAAACCATCTGGCACAAACATTATTAGCTATTCATTAATAACAACTTAGTTGGTAATCTATTGCTAACCAACTAATTATTTTATAATAAAGGAAATTGATAGAACTAAAGAAAAGAGAAAAATAAACTAATAAGAGTAAATTTGATGAAGAAAGTCCACCTAAGAGGAAAATGTGGGAGTGTTTGTGTTATTTCTGCTTTCTTCTTTGTGTTTGTTAAATTCAACAGTGCCGAAATATTACTCTATTTGTGATAAAATGTGTGAGTATTTCTACTATAGAAGGCAGAAGAAAGTAAGAAGATGTCACCTTTGTGCATTGGATTATTCACACATTTTCCCTCTTTCCCTGGGTGGGCTTTCTTCATCAAATTTACTATTACTAGTTTATTTTTACTTTTTCTTTAGTTCTATCAATTTCCTTTATTATAAAATTAACTAATTAGTTTTTATATATTAAAATCAATCTTTGTTCTTGACTACAGCTTGCTACATGGAAACACAAAAATAGCACAAAGTAATTCAAAGGTCCAAACTCCTGTTTTTAAGTTTTCATATTCTCTGTGAAGTGTAACTAATCATTTTTATTTTTATATATTATAAACATAGTAATAAATGTCAAAATTAGTTTTGAAATAAAATTATATTAATAACAGAATATGTGAACTTGGGTTGCGTTTTTAAATAACTGTTTTAAGAAAGCGAGGTTTGGTTCTAACAATCTCTGGTCATTTCAACCATAAACATATTTTATATCTTCAGAACTTGGTGAGCTATGTAAGCTTATTGAAATGAGATGTTTTAGGTTAAGAGTAATAATACCTGTCTGACCACATGACATTGAGCAGGTAAGAGCCCACCACGTTTGGTGTGTAAGTCGCTCTGTATACACTGTTGCCAACATTGTGAAGCTGGACATTGATGTCTGCCTTCATGCCTGTCAATGTCACTTCTGGCAACCCTGTACAGATATTACAATACAGCGTGAGTCGTCAATGTTGCGCCAACATGTGTAACACTAACCTGGTGAGTCATCAATGTTGCACCAACATGTACAGCACTAACCTGGTGAGTCACCAATGTTGCACCAACATGTACAGCACTAACCTGGTGAGTCATCAATGTTGCACCAACATGTACAGCACTAACCTGGTGAGTCGTCAATGTTGCACCAACATGTACAGCACTAACCTGGTGAGTCACCAATGTTGCACCAACATGTACAACACTAACCTGGTGAGTCACCAATGTTGCACCAACATGTACAGCACTAACCTGGTGAGTCACCAAATGTTGCACCAACATGTACAGCACTAACCTGGTGAGTCACCAATGTTGCACCAACACGCGCAGCACTAACCTGGACCAGCCTGCGAGCCATCAATGTTGAACTCAGCCTCCTGGAAACAGCGGGCCGTGGCTAGTCCGCGTCCAGTCAACACCACCCTGACCGGACCAGACGCTCCTTGGGTGCCCTCGGCCAAACCCGTGAGGGGGGATCGAGGCAAGGGGAATCCTCCATACTGTAGGTAGAGCAGATGTTCCCCGGCAACACGTGGTGTGACCAGGAGTCTAACCCTGGACTGGGACACAGGCTCCACTGCGACAGGCACGGAGCTGCCTGTCGGTCCTCTACATTCGGCTGTCAGCTGACCTAGAAGTAACATTACACTTGACCTCCTCACAACTGTCAAGAGACAACATCTCCGTACCTAATCGGTCTATATTCACCTGGCCCAGCCTCCAAAGTGTCGAGGCTAATCTTCTTAGTAGTGTGCACGGCCAATTCTAGTCTGCCTTCGGTGTCGGTGAATGACTCCCAACCACCAATGACCCGTACTTTAGCAGGATCCACAATCTTGGGATGGAACGGTGAACCTATAGAAATAGCAAGCAGATGTAGCTGTTTTAAATAACACACTTCTCAACACACCATCGACTTAACCTAAGATATGTTATATGGTGTGTACCTGATATCTGGTGACCTCCCCAGAGGATCTGTATGTCATACACCCCAACCTCGACTGGGTTGTATGTGACCCTGTACGACCCCTCGTTCTCTCGCTCGACACTAACATCACACACACTGTCCGGGCCGTCGACACGTACGGTGGGCTCATCGGGCACAGGGTCATTGGCACCAGAGACCACCTTGAACACTGCTGGGATTCCTACCTGCCCACATGACAAGCCATCTCCTGTAGCTTTGGGCAGGCCGGCCTCTTCAACAGTGAACGTTACTGGTGAACCTGTTAACATTGTGATATATGTTGCATCCACAACATGTTTGCAAGGCTTTGTTGAAAACACACACACACATATAGACAGACAGAGAGAGAGCACATATTGCCAGACCTGTGCAGAAATCACATTTTGACTTAGAGGAATTTTCAACAGAAACAAGAAGGGGAAAATTTTAACATTAATTTTCAAATTTAAGCTTATTTTTGTTTTTCAGATTCATAATTTTAGTCCAAACTTTGCCTTCCCATTCATTTCTATGAAAAGAATTGCTAAATAAGGCGTGTTGAGCAGCGTGGAGTTCCCATGACTAAATGATATAATAATAATAATATTCAAACTAATGTGTATTAATAAAAGGGAGCCCCACTCTTGTGATGAGAATAACAAAACATTCTCCTGACTGTGTTGTTACATTTTAGTTACTAAACCTCTCACAAGAAGCGCTGTTATACTCATAAGATATTAGTGTATACGCTGGCACGATTCAAAAGCAAATGGAAGCCATTACAAATAATAAGACATTTTAGGTAAAAGGCATGCATTGAGACCAATAAGTGGGTGAAGGGGTATTTCGTACATAATTAGATATTTAAAAGCCACCTTTGTCATTATTTACCCTAAAAATATGTTTTCCTAGTAGGAACAAATATTACCATCAATTATATGTACTGTGGTAACGATATTTAATGGCGCTTAATTGTGTTGCCTGAACTAGAGAGAGTTGATTTGACTCTGAGTCGATTCTTAAAGTTATTTGACCATGTAGTTATTGAATAAAAGCAACTGAAGTAAAAAATTATTCGTCTATTTAACGAAAGATGAGGTTAATTTAACTTAAATATATTAATAATATTGTTGTTGAGCAATAAATATTAATATTGATATTAATTGATATTAATTTCTACTCGAAAAATCCGGGAAATTGTTTTTTCCATCCGAGTTTCGGGGACATCTAATTTCCAGAAGTTTGGGATCTCGCAGAGGTCTACATATTGCAAAGAACATCTTTGTTCATTCTGCATATATTTGCAATATATTCCACACTACTACCATCTTCCAGAAATGTTTACTGACAAACTATACTTTGATCTTCATCTAGCACGTTGAACGCAACATCAGACTACAGATACACAATTATGTACAGTGCTTCAAATGGAACTTTGAAAAGCACCAAAACCTCCCCCTCACAATGGCCTACCTGCCTTTTTGTCTGCTTCTCCACAAAACTATCAGACATCTCAAATGAGGTATTTCTTGCGTTGTCTCATTGCATATTGAGAGCAGCGTTCTCTGTCGGAGTTCCCTCTCCGAGAACTTGTCATACCAACATGAAGAGACAACTCACAGCCACTCATACCAACATGAAGAGACAACTCACAGCCACTCATACCAACATGAAGAGACAAACTCATAGCCACTCATACCAACATGGAGAGACAACTCACAGCCAGTCAGATACTATACCACATGTTTTCAAAATTCCCACAGAATTAGGTTTAAGTACACCTGATGTATATAGATGAGTCATATGCACCTGGGACCTCCTCTCCTCCATAGGTGATGCTGAACCTGTAGCTACCAGCCAGACTGGGACAGAACTCGATGAGATCTGTGTCCTTGTCCCCGGGACAACTTTTCACTTCCAGGGGTAGATCCTGTCCCAGAGGACTTGTCACTGTCACATCCAGCTCAGAGAAACCTGCCTCCCTTCGCACCACTGGAACACACAGTTAAACATACTGGTGAGAGACGGAGATGGAAGGACTTGTTAGGAACAAATCAAATGTTTTCCAGTCTAACATCACTTTCACACTAACACATTATTTATCATTTTCAGAAATATTCCGTAAGACTGTTATGTAACCAACATTTTGTTGGTCTTGGTTGTTTGTTGTTCAGTTATTCTGAAGAGAGAAGTTAACCAAAACCTAACATAACATAACTCTCCTTTCTGGTCGGCTTCCTTCAATACCACTCGGGTATTTTCTATGTTTTAACAGACAGAAACTGTTTGTGTTGCTTCAGAGATGAACAAGTGTTTCCTTAGCTCTGATATGGAGTGTACACAACACTGTTTTAGAATGGTCAATATACACGGTTATTGTGTTTATAGTTGTGTATCTCACTCCATGCTCACACAAACCTTTGAACGCAATGTTCTCGTTGACCGTGACAGATCGGGGTCCAACGTCGTCCAGCCGCACCTTGGAGGAGTCAAACACTTGGCAGTAGTACGGAGAGCCACGCACGGCCCGAGCGCCATGCGTCACGTCGATCTTGTAGGTTCCTGTGCCAACAACTTTACAACTGTACCACTTGGAAGTGACAACAATAAGTCAAGAAAATATAACATCAGAACCACAGAAAGCTTGTTTTGGAAACTTACATAAATCAAGATGATGCAAATGTTGTGATGAACATTTATTGTAAACAATATATAATAATTATGTATCCGACACCTTAGCTCGGTTGGTAGCATGTCTGCCAACTGAGCTAATTAGCGTATGACATGAAGCTACGGCAGGCCTAGCAAGTCGATAGGGGGAAATATATGACTTGAATCAAAACCGACCACAGGCTGGAAACAGTAATGGATGGAAAGTAATAATTATGATTTAGAAATGTTCAACAAACTCAAGTTATTTATTTTGCTACATTTTAACATGCACATTATAAACTGCACTGAGCTATGGCAGTGCGTGACTTATTTAACAACTTAAACTAAGATAAAATCACTTAAACAAAGAGAATGCTGTAGTGAAATAAACTTTACTACCACTCCTTAAACATGAATTAGACCCGGGGTCATTTTTTGTAAAGGGCCAAATAATAAATATTTTAGGCTTTTGGGGGCCAAGGGGCAAACTCGAGAATATTTATGTAGGTAGGCCTACTTAAATAACAAGGGAAAAACTTAATGAACAAATGTAATCTAATAATAATTATTATAATTATAAGTAAACTACAATTGTTCGAAATACAACTATATTAATGAGAAAAATGGAATTGCATTTTTTTAGGTAGCATTTCATCGAATTGGGGCTCAAAGTTAGTACTCCCTGTCATCAAAATGGATTGCAAATGTTGGTCTGTTAATGCTGACCTGTATTGAGAGTTTACGTATTTTATCTTTGAAAATGTCTTTTCACACAGGTAGGTGCTACCAATTACCCAAATACAGGTATAAAACCCTGAGCAAAGGATCTTAATTGACCATATTCATTTCTTGGAAGAAATTTATAGAATTCTGTTAGATTTTCTTTGAATCTGCCTTTTAGAATGTCATCACACTGCAGATTAATCTCTTCCAATTGAAGGCTAGGTGGAAGCTTTTCAACTGTACACTCAAATGGATTTTGAAATATGGAAATGTCTCTTGCACTTTCAATAAGATCTGAAAAATACTACTGGAACTGTCTGTAGTTTAGCTAAGAAAATATATCCGTTGCAAATTAGTTTGGGAATGGAGATTTTACTTCTTTCTTTAATTTTAATTTTTGACAGCATGGGAAATGCATAAAGCAGCTTGACGTGATTTAGACTCAATCAACGCCAGTTGTCATCAAAATGACTTTACCGCAGTATAAGTTTCATACATGAACACTGTTTTGTGTTGTAGTTTTAAGTTGAATCCATTAATAAACCCAACTCTTCCAAGCATATGTATAGATAGATGTATAGATATGTATAGATTTTCCCTAGACACATTTCTATGACTGCTACAATCAGACATGATTTAATTATCTCACCATCAGTAAACAGCATTCCTGCCTTGGATTACTTGAATTACTTTAGTTGCAGCCTCATTTTCATTTTGCATTTTCCTGAAGAAATTCCATTTTAAAGTGTCCAGTTTTTTCTAATCGATGCTTTCCTGCGAGTTGGGAATATTGTGTCCTCAAACACAATGCTTTGTCATCTAATTTGGCAACAAAATAGTTCACACGCCACTCTGCCTTAAAAGTACAACGTTCCAAGTCTTCTGGTTTTGACAGTGACATGATGGATGTGCAGGGTAGTAAAATTAAAACAAAATGTCGTAGAACAGTGATACAAGTGTCACTGGTGTCACAGCTGAGGCCATCAAGCGCTGTACGCTGTAGGAGCGCCACATACGGTCTTTATCACTGTCGGCCGTTCTGTTACAACGCATACCTTGAAATTAAACAACTGCTAGTGAACCAGACATACCGGTGGTGCTAGCAGTGAACTCCGCAAGCAAGTTCCCGTCCTTCTGCTGGTAGCACTTGACAGGAACAGCACCCCCCTGGGGCCCTGTGATGAGGACATCAAACTCCTTGGCCGGATGACCCTGAGTCTCTATCACAAAGGTTGTCACCTTGCCTGCCCTAGACTGGTACAAACCCAGGCCCGTGGCTGTCACGTCCTGGCTCCCTGCAGGGTTCTTACACCGACACTTCAAATGGACAACCTGGAGGACAGTTGAAATGTTACAAGTGTCAGGTTAGTGTACCCCCGAGGAAATCCAACAAGTTCCACTAGTCTGCCCCTGCAAGTAGACCACCCACCTGCCACATGCATACTGTTGTACTTGAGGTCTACTCTGTGCGGTACAGCAAGTTTGGGTTTGTACACTACTTGGTAGATGTGTCCTGGGTCTACGTCTACGATACTTGTCTTCACCTCCGTACCGGCGGCGCGGATGTTGGCTGTGAGGACACCGAAACCGGCACTTGATGTGTCCACTGCAAACACAATGTGCATCAAATTAGCTTGCAACTACTGGTAAATTCTTGGATAAATTATATACAAGGAAATTCAGATGAATTCACGATAAAACATTAAGAATATGTGAAGCTTTGACATTTTTAATCCAAATCTTTCTGGATTTTTATTAGATTCAAATTCTAAATCTTAGTATTTGAAGGATTTATAATGGATTCAAAATTTCAAATCCAAATAGAGACTCGGATTCAATCAAATTTAATTTCAAATTCAAAACTAAAAATCAAACATTTAAAGAATTTATCATAGATCCATCATTTGATGTGAGCCTAGAAACTTGAAAATATCATAACATTTAAAATCACTTTATTATTTGAACACTGTTTAGTGAATTTTTTTCAATGGATTTTATTCATATACTATGTATGTTTATGTTGGGCGCAGAGCGTGAAAACGGCCAATTGGACATATTTTTTGCCCAATCCTATGATTGGACATTTTAAAATGACCAAAGGCCGTAGTTCTATTCAATTTCGGGCTTTGGCCGTCTCCAAACAGCCAAACCTAGGATTGTGGAGTTACTAAACGACCAAAGTGGAAAATACAGTTGTTAGGTTAGGTTAGGCTTCAAAAAACAAATTCGGTCATGTGGTCTTGATAATTTAAATTACATTTGTAATCTCTGTCCAGTTCTATTTGCATGTTCCTGAATTCCTGTGGTTGCTCAAAATTGGGCCACCTACTCAGTCTGGTCGACAAACAAACTAATATGTTATTTCTAGCTTTGGTCGTTTAGTAACTGCACAATCCTAGGTTTGGCTGTTTGGACACGGCCAGAGCCCGAAATTGAATAGAACCACGGGCTTTGGTCATTTTAAAATGTCCAATCCTAGGATTGGGCAAAAAAAAATCCATCCAATTGGCCGTTTTCAGGCTCTGCACCCAACATAATTGTATAAAGTCTAATATTTGATCAAATTTCATTATAAAATATTCAATATAGATATGAAAGATTTTCATCAGAAATATTTGATTTAGTAAGCAATATTTTGAATTCAGGATTTAAGATTAAAAAACTTGTATTAGCAAATATTTAGTAATTTTCTAAACATAATGATGACATACCACAACTCCTCTTGCTCCCAATCACTGTGTAGTGATACAGTGATGTAATGATACAGTGATTATAGGGAGGGCAAGGAACAAACCTCTCTTCACTGATAAATATTGTTTCTGTTCAAATTAAAACACACTACTTGCAACCCTAGCAATATCCAAGCATACAAACACAAGACGAGAGTGGCCGGACTTCACACACGGAGGTAAGTACTACTGTAGGAACAATACCTTTGAAAGAGGCCGCTCGATTGCAGAAAGCTTCCTCCATGTCGATGACCTTGACCTGCTTGGGGTCGAACACATGGCATGTGTAGGGTTGTTTGGTGACAGGTTGCTGGTTCAGAAACACCGTGATACTGTGCGGGCCAACAGTCTGAGGGCGGTACTCGGCCCGACACAAGCCAGCACCCGACTTCTTGATGAGACATGGTACCATGGTTCCATCAGGAGCTGTACACATCGAGTAGTTATATTAGGATCATTTAAAGGGTATGTACTGTATAGTCAGGATTGACACTTTTTGACTTGCAGCATCAAATTAAACTGACAATTATTGGGAGTTAGTTCTTAATGATGTTGTACCTTGAACCATGTGTTGTTGAATCAATGAGTATAGGTAGGGATAGACCTCACTGAGTGTAGGTAGTGATAGACCTCACTGAGTGTTAGTGATAGACCTCACTGAGTGTTAGTGATAGACCTCACTGAGTGTAGGTAGTGATAGACCTCACTGAGTGTTAGTGATAGACCTCAACTGAGTGTAGGTAATGATAGACCTCACTGAGTGTAGGTAATGATAGACCTCACTGAGAGTTAGTGATAGACCTCACCGACCACGTCCACATGAACATGTCCTTGTGAGCCACACATGTCTATGTCAAAATGTGCCACATCTCCGACCGCCACGTCCTTGATCGTGTTCCCCAGAACGTTCAGTGGTGGCAATGGGGCTCCACGATGTCTCTGGGGGCCCAACTCCATTACCTCACACAGGAAGGGGCTTCCTGGAACATAGCAGCAAGTTTACCAACATGAACATAACAGCACGATTACCAACATGGACAAAACAGCAAGTTTACCAGCATTCATTTTATTGATCTTTTTAAATCCTCAAGTTTCAAATCTTCTATAAGATTTATGATTGTCACTGTTTACGATTGTTAGCACTGGCTATGATTGTCACTGGTTAAGATTGTCACTGTCTATGATTGTTACTGGTTCTAGAGAGTTTAAAATTGGTTGTACAATGAATAGACTCGTGGTTTCTAGACCAGTCGGGATTTAACTAATTTTTATAAAAGCCACAAACTTTATTATAAAGTTATGTTACAAAATTATATCTTTTTAAAACACCAAAGAACTTTAACAATAATTTATCTCTGGTATTAAATTCCACATTTATATATGAAAATTTGCAAGTATTTAAAATAATGGGTCATTCATCAATTTGAACCAGGGATGTGCTAAAGCCCTTTTTTAAAATTCAAAGCCAACCCAAATTGAATATTTGAAATATTTCCTAATTTGAATCAAAGTTCACTTTGATTTCATTATTTTATAAACAATAGAATTGTTTGTCGTTGTTTAAAGTTTAGTCCAACTGACCTGGGACATCTTCTTCGTTGAAGGTGATATTGACATAGTGTGGGGTGAGCGTGTGCGGGACAAACGTGACGTCATAGAGGCCCCGAGCGCACGCTACCACCTCCGCCTTGACTGTGGCCTGGTCGGTGCTTACCACCAGCTCCAGTGTACCTTCGCCTGCTTCTGAAGCATCGACTGTGAAGGTGGCAGGTTTGCCAGCCTGCACACAACACACACAAACACTCACAAACCTGTATTCCAACAGTAATGTCAGTAAAGAGAACGTCTGAAAGAACGTACCTTGGTGGGGCCGAGTCCACTCACTTTCACCTTGGAGATGTCGTAGATGTTACAAGGGAACGGACTCCCCTTGACCGGCTCACCGTCCAACATGACCGCTATGTTGTGTCGACCTGTAACCACTCACATGTGAGTCATCAACCAGTGGTTTACAATACCGTCGTATCAGTGTTAGCAGTCAAGTTATGTTGAACTGACCCACTTCTGACGGAGTGAACTCTGCGGTGATCTTGTCCTTCCTGGTGACTCTCGCAGGGACACTCAGTCCAGAAGGTGAAGTGACAATGACTTCACACTGTGTCCTCAGCTCCAGGGCTCCGCCCGTTCCTATCACCAGTTGTGCGAGACGCCCCACTGGGGACATCTTGAGGGCTGAGCCCGACACCACCACCTGACTCACATCCACCACTTTGCAAGTGAAGGGGGAGCCTGTTGAAACAAACACAATCGATCGAGTCCCGGGTCAGATCGGAGGAATATGGTCGACACGAACATCCTGATAGTGACCTACCTGGGACAGGTTCCCCGTTGAAACGTACGCTGAGGCTGTGAGGAGCCTCCTCCTGGGGCTTAAAGTTGACTCGGAACTTGGCGTTACCCTCCGACTGTACATAGTTGGGGACATTGCGACCGGCCACCGAGACGATGATCTCCAGGTTTCCTGCTCCGGCCTGGCTAGCGTTTACTAGGTACAGTTAAAATACATTATTAAATGAAGAAATAATAGGCCACGCATTGGGGCACTTAAGATAAAGGATTAAATGCACTCAGGATTAACTCCTGCTTCTAACAATAATATGTTATTGGCCACAAAGTCCTACTCACTCAACATATTAATCAAGGGTTCCAAACCACTTATCTAAGACTTGGTACAGGGTTGGAATGGTACTCACTACTGAAGAAAACGGGCTTTCCGACGACCCCCGAGTTGATGTCGGTGACCTTGACCCGACTGGCATCATACGCCTTAACTAGGAACGGACTTCCCTCTACATGGACATCCCCGAGCTTGACTTCAACACTGTGATCACCTGGACATACACGACACATGTGGTGATATGAGAACAATGCTACCATATATTACAGCAAGTCCTCGAGTCACATGACAACTATCACCGGCATCGCCATGAGGAACTGTTGCAACTGTTGTTCCTCACCCACGTCCACAGGAGTGAAGAGGACGCTGTATCTGTCCGAAGCCTGGACTCCCACATCCACGAGGAGAGGGTTCCTGGATGGACTCAGCACTTGAACTTGCGGGTGTCCCAGAGTAGGGTCGGCCTCCACACTGAACATGGCTGCACGGTTCACGGACACCTTCTCTAGAGCGTCACCAGATAGCACCACTCTCGCTGCCTCTGCCACTTGGCACGAGAACGGGCTGCCTGCAGACACACAACATGGCCGAGACAATGATGTGACTTGCTCCTGACGCAGAGCTGTAATACTCAGTAACAACCGCTGGTACCTGGCACATCTTCTCCGTTGAAGCGAAGGTCCACAGTGTGAGTACACGACTCCCTGGGAGTGAAAGAGATGGCGTAGGTGTGGGGACCCTGGGCTTGGGCTGATGTGGGGACTCTGCCCCCGTTCACTGTCACCTCCAGGTTCCCTGGGCCTGCTTGGCTAGTTTCAACTAGGATCAACACAAACCTCATGTTACAACTTGTCCTGTGCAAATAGCTACAAGCACTACAAGTCGGTTACATGTCCTGATGATACTCACCTATGAACGTGATGGGCTTGGCGACTACTCCTTGTGCCACGTTCGTCACCCTGATAGCACGTACATCGTACACCTTACATATGAAGGGGGACCCCGAAACCGCCACCTTGCGGTACATCACCGAGATCCGATGTTCTCCGACCAGTCGAGGGGTGAATTCTGTCTGGAACGTCTGATTGCCGGTGTCCTTGACCTGCGCGGGCACGGACTGGCCGTTTGGCCCTACACACCCGTCAATTGTCATTGTGTCTCACATGTTTTGATGAGGGAGGGACAGCTCCCAGTGGTACCAACACTGACTAACCTTGCTTGTTACCAACATAACTACAAGCACTTGCACCTTTTTTAAATGTTGAGCAAATATTATTATTGTTATTGAAAGTATTTTTATGATTTTGTTTTTCTAAATGCATAAGTTCCCCCTAAAATCAACATAGTGTAATGTAATGTATAATTTAAAGTATTTGCGCAGATTCAACTAAAACTAAACATGAGTGACGATGGTTAGTCAGCGTTGGTCAGCACTGGAGCTGACCCAGGCAAGCCAACAGTCATGTTAATAGCGACTACACTACAACTTACACCACTTAATGACTGAGGAACGGGCGAGGGGAGAAGCCTCGAGTTAAAATTAGCAGACATTTAATGTGGTCCAAGCTACAAACATTTATAATACAAATACAAAACTACAAAGCAAAAAGAATTGTATTTGTGAAGCAATCTCAAAAGACAAATTAAAGTTGAATTATTTGTTCTTCTGTTGATAGCTACTGTGTATATAAATTTACCCAAGATTAAATATTAAAATTAATATTTAGCTTTGTTTAATACTATTACAATTATGTTATTGTTTGACAAGTAGTATATTTAAGGTTAAAATGAAGTGAAATACCCACAATTTAACTAGATGTTCTCTAATTACTGTCAAAGTGACTGTTAGTTATCAGATTAGCAAGTACAATCTCTGTTGTATAACAGAGCCTGGGGTTCATCTCACCACTTGTTATACCAGGTCAGGTCAACGAGAGAATCTACACCATCATCTCATGGGAAAGTGTATAAGAAGTGCAGGTTGTTAATAACTCAGAGCAACGTCACTCTCTGCTTGCGAGTGTCTTCATCTGATACTTGAACATTCTCAGCTATTCTCAACTTGCATCAAACCACTAACCACTAGGAGCATACCATTTTGAAACATTTGTCGGAAAGACCCCTCCTTGGCCTGGGGGTCGAAGCCCCTCAAAAAACATTTTACTGCTAACCGTCACTATGATTGGCCAGCAGTGGGATGATTGCACTTACACCATTGGCTGCTAGTGACTAGTAGACAGTTTGTCATGTATGTGACATTCAGGGAATTACAAACACACATGTTGTCACAGTGTCATGTGACACTCAAGGAATCACACACATGTTGTCACAGTGGCATGTATGTGACACTCAAGGAATTAGAAACACACATATTGTCACAGTGTTGTGTGACACTCAGGGAATCACAAACACACATGTTGTCACAGTGTCATGTATGTGATACTCAAGGAATTAAAAACACATGTTGTCACAGTGTCATGTATGTGAAACTCAGGGAATCACAAACACACATGTTGTCAGAGTGCCATGCATGTGACACTCAAGGAATTAGAAACACATGTTGTCACAGTGTCATGTATGTAACACTCAAGTAATTAGAAACACACATGTTGTCACAGTGTCGAGTAAGAAACTAGCATGGTTCCTCCTGAAAATAGAGCAGAACTCAGACAAACAACGGAATACCAGCTAAATCTGTCTTTAGTTTGATTACTCTAATAACTTCAAATGGTGGCACTAGAGAGTTCAAATGGAATATGACGCACATCTTCACACAGTTATATTCAAGTACATATTTCACTGTAATATTCTTCAAATAATCCCCTGGAAGTGTTCCAGGGAAGTATTATTTTACCATATAAATACATTGTAGCGACAAATTAAATTAACTATTCAAAATATGGTTAAAACATTAAAATTGTGATTCAATCGGCTTAGAATAATTTATAAAACAATACCTACAGAGAATATGTGATTGTGTATGATAGTTTATACAACTATACACTGTTAGATGTAGTTGTGTATGATAGTCTATACACTGTTAGATGTAGCTGTATATGATAGTTTATACAACTATACACTGTTAGATGTAGCTGTATATGATAGTTTATACAACTATACACTGTTAGATGTAGTTGTGTATGATAGTTTATACAACTATACACTGTTGTATGTAGTTGTGTATGATAGTTTATACAACTATACACTGTTAGATGTAATTGTGTGTGATATACAACTATACACTGTTAGATGTAGTTGTGTATGATCACCAAAACTTACCTTGTAAGAATATGTTAATATCTACCCAGAGTTCTATTTGTCCTACATTTCTATATTAGAGTCTGGAAGAACGGTCCAAATGCTATTTCCAAACACAAGACTACGTCACACACACTATTACCAACTTAACAACAAACTAGAGGAGGAAATAGAACTATCGCAGTTTTGGTTGAAAGAGGAACACTCAGTCAGAGTTGACCTTGGACACCTGATCTATCATAGTTTATTATATACATTCTAAATGTATGACTTGTTAAACATGTAGGGGGACATTGTTCAATTATGTCAGACAGTAAAGGAGTGAAGGAAGAAAGGGCCCCACCACCGATGAGAAGATCCGCAGCAGGTCTCTGTGTCAGGGACAAGCTACCCCATCTGGGGCAGACAACAAGCATATTGAGGGTCCAGCTTGTTGGGAGGAGCAACATATCTGTTTCATATATCCTGATTGGTTCAACCCCTACATGGTTGACTGGCCCCAGATTGCTCGAGAAGGAGTGTTTCTGCCCCCGAAACCGCAACCCCCAATGTTAGTGTTAAGGCTATGTACAAGAAGCTGCTAGGTCTGTTAGTAATGTCTGAGTCTGTAAGGAGTCGAACCTGAAACAAGAGAAGACAGGATATGAAGACATTACAATATGTGATGTTACTTGTCTAGTGTTGTACAATGTAGCATGAGGGACGAAGCAGGATAACACATCGTACAGAATCATCTGTTCCTAGATACATCCTGTTGTTCCTAGATACATCCTGTTGTTGCTAGATACATCCTGTTGTTGCTAGATACATCCTGTTGTTGCTAGATACATCCTGTTGTTCCTAGATACATCCTGTTGTTCCTAGATACATCCTGTTGTTGCTAGATACATCCTGTTGTTCCTAGATACATCCTGTTGTTGCTAGATACATCCTGTTGTTGCTAGATACATCCTGTTGTTGTTAGATATATCATGTTGTTCCTAGATATATATTGTTGTTCCTAGATACATCCTGTTGTTGCTAGATACATCCTGTTGTTGCTATATACATCCTGTTGTTCCTAGATATATCATGTTGTTCCTAGATATATACTGTTGTTGTTAGATACATCCTGTTGTTCCTAGATACATCCTGTTGTTCCTAGATACATCCTGTTGTTGCTAGATACATCCTGTTGTTCCTAGATAATAGATATATCCTGTTGTTCCTAGATACATCCTGTTGTTCCTAGATACATCCTGTTGTTCCTAGATATATACTGTTGTTCCTAGATACATCCTGTTGTTCCTAGATATATTATGTTGTTGTTAGATACATCCTGTTGTTAGATACATCATGTTGTTCCTAGATACATCCTGTTGTTCCTAGATACATACTGTTGTTCCTAGATATATCATGTTGTTCCTAGATATATACTGTTGTTCCTAGATATATTATGTTGTTCTTAGATATATCCTGTTGTTCCTAGATACATCCTGTTGTTCCTAGATACATCCTGTTGATTCCTAGATATATACTGTTGTTCCTAGATATATCCTGTTGTTCCTAGATATATCCTGTTGTTCCTAGATATATTATGTTGTTGTTAGATACATCCTGTTGTTCCTAGATACATTTTGTTGTTCCTAGATATATCCTGTTGTTCCTAGATATATCCTACTGTTCCTAGATATATACTGTTGTTCCTAGATATATTATGTTGTTCTTAGATATATCCTGTTGTTCCTAGATATATGCTTTTGCTCACAGATAAACCTAGTCACTCCAAGACAGCCCCAGTCACTCCAAGATAGATAGCCCCATTCACTCCAAAATAACCCCAATCACTCCAAGACAGCCCCAGTCACTCCAAGACAGCCCCAGTCACTCCAAGATAGCCCCAGTCACTCCAAGATAGCCCCAGTCCAAGATAGCCCCAGTCCAAGATAGCTCCAGTCACTCCAAGACAGCCCCAGTCACTCCAATATAGCCCCAGTCACTCCAAGATAGCCCCAGTCACTCCAAGACAGCCCCAGTCACTCCAAGATAGCCCCAGTCACTCCAAGATAGCCCCAGTCACTCCAAGATAGCCCCAGTCACTCCAAGATAGTATTGGTGCTTGTAGGTGTCCTCTGTTGTGCTAAGAGAATGCTAAGTAATGCAAAGAATCAGAAGATGTTTGCAGTACTAGATAGTGTTAGTCCATTCGTATTAAACAAGGTCACAACTAGATCAGGTCACAACTAGATCAGGTCACACGGTGCATGTGCTTGGGAAGTTTTCAAGTCACCTCATTTTACACATTAACAAACAAAATAATAAGAGTATTCCACTACCGGTACTTAATATACAGAGGTATAAGTCGACAACTGTGCAGGTTTCAAGACAAGACTTCTGGAGCTTGCTTAATAAAACTGCTCTTAATAAACGATGTTAATGATATCATAACTCTAGTGAATATATTTTAGATATGGAACTCAGATTCCTTAAATCCCTCAAATCCAATGCTATTCAAGAGAAATGTAGGATTCAATCCATCCTTAAAATAAATGTCACATATTCCCCTCCTGACATGTTTGACAAATATAATAAACAAAGCAATATTACAACAATGGTTGAATGTGTCATTCCCATCTCATGTGCTTGAAACGTCACCCAACTTAGTAGGATAGCATCCATCAGATATATATGTTACACCTAGTTTTTAAAAGCTTCTAGTCACAAACATGTCCATGACATTTTCACCGTTTCCATTTGCATATCGAACCAAGGATTCCTCAACATTTACAAACTTGTCGTTTGATAACGATAATATAATATGTATTTGCCAAACAATAATAAACCAAGTGGCCATGTTTAATTTCCCTCGGATTGCTAGAACACAAAGTAGGCTCAGTCCTAAGATGAAACAGTTAAATAACTCAGGACTGGAGCGCTGCTAACAGAATGTGTGATAGTGAGATAGATTGTATGTGGGGAGGGTGGAAGGGATTGTGAAGATAATGGAGGAAAGGAAGATGGATGAGTGAGATAAAGTGGAGAAGGAGTGGAGTGATGGAATTAAGAAAAGGATATACATTACAGGGGATGGGGAGTAACAAAGGGAGAAGAAATGGGGTTGGATTTGTAGTGAGGCTAGGCTGAGAAGTAGAGAATAAGTGACAGAATGATGAAAGTGGTAATTACAGATAAAGGAAAGCAGTTCTAATTACTGCAGGTGCATGCCCCTCAAGCTGGATCAAATTTGGACTAGAAAGAAAAATCTGAAGAACTGGAAAGACACCTTGGTAAGGAAAGGCAAGCGGTGATGGGGGACTTAAATGCCAAAGTTGAGAAGGAAAGAAGGAGTTTTGAAGAGATACTAGGAGATGATGGAGGGGGAGAAAGGAATGAAGAAGAAAAATGACTCCTAGAATAATTGTGCACTAGAAATGGACTGAAGGTTGTCGGTAACAGTTGGTTTAAGAAGAGCGTAATGGTGAGCAAAAATTCCTAATCTACTATTTACTATTAGCTAAGGAAACAAAAACATGTACAGTAGTTTAACATAAGTAAAGATGTGTGGAGTGTGCTTTACCTGTAGTTTAACATAAGTAAAGATGTGTGGAGTGTGCTTTACCTGTAGTTTAACATAAGTAAAGATGTGTGGAGTGTGCTTTACCTGTAGTTTAACATAAGTAAAGATGTGTGGAGTGTGCTTTACCTGTAGTTTAACATAAGTAAAGATGTGTGGGGTGTGCTTTACCTGTAGTTTAACATAAATAAAGATGTGTGGAGTGTGCTTTACCTGTAGTTTAACATAAGAAGACAAAGGGTGGGGGGGTATTTTCCTGCAGTTTTAAAGTTTAAAACTAATAAACATCTTTTGACCTAGCTTATTGCTACACATTACCATTATTATTATTATTATTACAACTGTTATTCATGGTACCATTCTGGAGTCACCATGGCTACACTTAAAAATATCAACATTTATTTCGAGTCTGATTAAAATAGCAAAAAATTAACCAAAACCAATTTAACCAAAAGTGAATCTCACTTTGGACCTCATTAATGACAACTTATTTCCCCACTGCTCAGCTGTACCAGTGGTGCAATAGACTGGTGCAATAGACTGCTCCTGGTATGTTTCTGCTCACTTACCCTCAACGTTAACTTCAATGTCCTCTACACTTCCCGCAACGTTGCTCATAGTAAAATAGGAGGTTTTTCCGACACCGGCCGCGGTCAGGGACGGCCCTGAAACCAGTATTTGGTGAGGCGAGTCACCCTGGATGCGAGCCAGGAAAGGTGAGCCTGCAAGAACACAACATTGAGCTATGTTAGATTTATGAATGGAGTTATTTAAATCCTAATTTGTTCTGCTTTAGAGGATTATTATGTCAGAGTTGACTCATCTGGCACAACGGTACAAGAGTTGACTCACCTGGCACAACGGTACAAGAGTTGACTCACCTGGCACAACGGTACAAGAGTTGACTCACCTGGCATAATGGTAGAAGAGTTGACTCACCTGGCACAATGGTACAAGAGTTGACTCACCTGGCACAATGGTACAAGAGTTGATCGACCTGCACAACGGTACAAGAGTTGACTCACCTGGCACAACGGTACAAGAGTTGACTCACCTGGCATAACAGTACAAGAGTTGACTCACCTGGCATAATGGTAGAAGAGTTGACTCACCTGGCACAATGGTACAAGAGTTGACTCACCTGGCACAACAGTATAAGAGTTGACTCACCTGGCACAAAAGTACAAGAGTTGACTCATCTGGCACAATGGTACAAGAGTTGACTCACCTGACACAACGGTACAAGAGTTGACTCACCTGGCACAATGGTACAAGAGTTGACTCACCTGGCACACTCTCCTTGTTGAAGTTGATGCTGATGACATGGTCGGAGGGTTCAATAGGAACAAAGCTGACGGTGAACCTGGCATTGCCCTGTGGATGTACCTGAGTGGGGATATTGTGACCCCTGGCACTGATGGTAATCTCTAGGTTACCCTCTCCTGCTTGACTGGCGTCCACTGGGAACAGAAAACAACCATCAATAAAACATGGCACACAACTTGTTGGAAATTAACTCGAGGATATATCTCCCAACTGAGTTAAACACATCTGCTACACAGACAGCCCGACTACAAGATGCAATGAGCCATGTAAGAACAATATCACTCACCTGTGAACTGCAAGCTCTTGCCAACAGATCCTTTAGGCAGAGCCCCCACAAACACACGCTTGGAGTCGTAGGCCTTGGCCACAAAGGGTGTACCACTGACAGGGTGGCCATTGTATTCCACACTGATAGAATGGGGCCCAACATCACGAGGTGTGAATTCCGCTGTGAACCCGCTGTGAATGTTCCCTGTCACTTTAACAGGGAGCTCCGTGCTGGGGCCTATAACACCATCACACACAGTATAGCTACAACACCATCACACAGTATAGCTACAACACCTTCACACACAGTATAGCTATAAACACCATCACACACAGTATAGCTACAACACCATCATACACAGTATAGCTACAACACCATCACACACAGTATAGCTACAACACCATCACACACAGTATAGCTACAACACCATCACACAGTATAGCTACAACACCATCACACACAGTATAAGCTACAACACCATCACACAGTATAGCTACAACACCATCACACAGTATAGCTACAACACCATCACACAGTATATCTATAACACCATCACATAGTATAGCTACAACACCATCACACAGTATAGCTACAACACCATCACACAGTATAGCTACAACACCATCACACAGTATAGCTAAAACACCATCACACAGTATAGCTACAACACCATCACACACAGTATAGCTACAACACCATCACACAGTATAGCTACAACACCATCACACACAGTATAGCTATAACACCATCACACAGTATAGCTATAACACCATCACACAGTATAGCTACAACACCAAGATATCAATATATTATATTTGTCTTGCTCTAAAAGACTTGTGGTGCACAATGTTGATATTGAAGCAAGTGTTTATTTAAACCCCAGCTTGTCAATGGCCGTGTAGTAAATTGACCGGCACAACATTTTGAAATGGATTGTGACAGTGGTGTGGCCAATAGCAGTTGGTTTACACCTTACAGAAGACAAATCGAGAGGTTTGACTCATCAAACTGTGAGAACTTGAAAATGTGTCAAACTTTTTTTTATGAATTTGATCTTTTTTTGGCAGAGTACATAGCTAAGTGCAGTAATCCTGGTCATGGCCGCAATTTGTATTTATCTTCAACTACCTACAGACAGTTTATAAAGTTAATCGCCAAAAAAAGTTATGAAAAGAATAATTGAGAAAATTTCAAGTAACTCTCAATTAGAGTAGACTCTAGCCCAGATATACCGCATTTCGATCAGCTTGCAGTAATTGTCAGATAGTTTGGCCCGTCACACGAAGAATATTTCAATAAATAATGTTTTATCATTATGTATCTTCACACTAAGTCTCTACTGACAGTATCCATGTATATGCATCATGTTCTCAGTTTACATGGAAAATATTTTCACATCTGGAATCTTGAGCTTACTCCCAAAACAAGACAGCACTCAACAACATTCACGGAGACTACCAGCCGCTGTGGCCATAGTTACGAAAATAGTGATCTCCGGCTAGCGCCAAAGGAAAGTGTACAGCGCTACAAGTCAGTTGGGTGTGACGTTCCTCCATCCCCCCCTAGAGTGCCAGCAGCATTCAGAAATCAACTATAGCACTTATTCTTACTTCCCCCCCTCTTAACTACCATTATTTCTGTATAAATTCGACTGCCAGTAACAAACATATATCCAGCACTATTCAAATGTCTTGCCTCGAGGGCCCTCATCATCAACACGACCTGCGCCTGAAATGTAAAATTCCAAGATGTCTAAGAATGTCTTCAGGGTTTCCCTGACTTGGTCAAAAGTTTTCAAAATTTTTGATTAATTTCAGTTAAAACAGATATGTCGATCGATGTAAGTAATGTAAAACAAATGTATGAATATTTTGTGTTGCCAATTTTTTAAAGCCTTTAAATATTAGCTTGTGTCTATCTTGATAGGTAAGATGGAGGTATTGTCATTGTAAGATAGAGTTATCTAAAATTTGGATACAGATCAGTAAAATCTGATATTTCAATGTCTATGTAGAATCTCATGTGTTAGGGAGACGTGCTAAGCACTGGTCCTTTAAGCTCTCCTATCTTTCTAGCCATATTTCTTAGTAATTATTAACTGAATATTTTAGCTCTGGCCTTCAGCCAGCTCGCTCACTATTGCTTTGACGAGATTATCATTTTGGGTGTTTGTCGGGAATATGCTCCCGTTTAACTGTCGGCCCTTCACAATATATTATAACGCTGAAGACTCTAACATCCAATTTAAGATAAAGATAGCTCTCTACTATTCGTGTAGCCCTGAGGACAGTTCAAAGTTATATGTTGGTTTGAAGAGTTTGCAGTAAAGTCCAAGCTTCTTGCCAGCGCATATTTGCATTAAGTTTGTAGATTAATGTAACCTTAAGGAAGAAGCTGAAGGACATAGTATCTTGTGTTATGTATTAGCTTATGACTTGGCATCCTCTTTTCTGTTATTTTACTTATTGTTAATGAATCCAATAGCTTATATATCTGTCATATAGAGCAGCATGTGATATATGATACTGACCTCTGACGGATACCGCCAACTCTGCACTCCCTGACCCGTCAACACCCATGTGGAACCTTGCCAACTCATTGACAGGGATAAGTTCCAGATTTCTAAGGGTCAGGGACACTCGACTGGTATCTGACACGGAGCACACAAAGGGACAACCTTGAACAAACATTGATTGACTTAGTTTATACTCGACATGTCAACAAAACCAAACTGTACAGAATAATAATTATAATGGGAATTACATAATTGTTGTTGTTAGCAAGACAAAATAAATCTGTATTAAATATGTTCTAAAGTACCAGAAGTTAGGGAATTTCAAATATTACCACAATATTAAAAGTTGACACATGAAAGTAAAATTCAGTCATTCTCAGGGCATGTAATGGTTGTTGGTGTTTATTGACATATGAAATAGGCCCTAACGTTGTCCTTGACTATAACATGTCGGGAATAAGACCTTTACACATACATGGTTAGGGGACGGAAACATTGGCAACTACAATATTACCAGGCTGCCAGTTACACATAACAATTAGGATTTGAAAAATTACTAACAATAATAATAATGCATTATGACTTCTGAAAAAGTTTTAAAGATAACAAACATATTTTAAAATATTCTTTCTTCAAATAGAATCTTATTTTGATACATGTTTTAAATTATTAGCATTTAAAGATGTTAGGTCTATTCTTGTAGTTAAGAGCAGGCAAGATAGTAATAATCAAAAAGGTTAGTAAGAGTTATTGTTGGTTGTTAAAAATAACAGTCCTGGCTATTGTTGTGAGAAATAACATTGGCTTTATTTTAGTTCCATAATAAACATTCAGTCTGAAATAGTAACTCAAAGATGAAGTTGTTTATTTATGCTAATTTCCATGTTTTCTAGAGTCTCTAGAGGTTGAAATAAAAACAACAACAAAAGGATGGTTCTCACCATTGTAGGGCCAAACCCTAGAACTGTTCTTATTGCAATATACTTTATTTACTTGCAGAAGTACCTGGTTTTGCCCGGGATAGCAGGGCAAAGCTTTTCCTTCATTCAAACACACGAAAAAAACCTCTTCATTTTATTTTTTCTCGCCCGGTTTATAATAAATATAAAAAAATCTAATCAAAAATTTAAAATTCAACTTAGAGGTGTGACGTGCGATGGATATCAGACGATTCTCATGTCAGACCGACAAACTTTTTATTTTATTACTACAGACAATGAATAATTTCACATTTGGCAGTTGTCGAACATAAAATTTATCCTGTTTAAAGCATTTTTTCCCAGCATTTCCCCAATTTGGTTTAACTTGTTCCATCAACTTTTCTTCTCGATCAATTCAAAAAAATTGTTCAAGGCAAAGATGCTTATAGAACAATAGAAAGGAAATGATTAGAATAAAACTTAGCTTGAATTCATTATTATATAAATAAATAAGTAGAAAATAATGTTTGAAGAAGGAAAATGAAAACTAAGAGAGAGAAATATAGGGAAAATGAAAGGTTACAGTTGAAAGTGACAGCAGCAATGTTGTAAATAGTAGCACACCTGTAACTGTCTCGCCATTGAACTTGATGTCAATAAGGTGAGGCTTGGTGTGTTCTGGCGTGAAGCTCACCAAACACCTTCCTCCACCCACCACCTGCACATGGTTGGGGACTTCCCCTTCATTGATGGAGATCTCGAGTTGTCCCTCTCCTGCTTGACTGGCATCCACTACACAACAATACACACCTATATCTCTACACAAAAATACACACCTATATCTCAACAATACACACCTATATCTCTACACAACAATACACACATATATCTCAACAATACACACCTATATATCAACAATACACACCTATATCTATCTCTACACAACAATACACACATAGATCTATCTCAACACAACAATACACACCTATATCTATCTCTACACAACAATATGTTTATGTAAACACAACAAGCACTTCTTCACAACTGTGTAAATATATAATGTTACCCCAGAACATGCAAGGTTGTATCAGTGTGGTTGTAGTTACCCCAGAACATGCAAGGTTGTATCAGTGTAGCTTTAGTTACTCCAGAACATGCAAGGTTGTATCAGTGTGGTTGTAGTTACCTCGGAACTGACAAGGTTGTCCCACGACCCCACTCGCCACATCAGTGACTCTAATGAGAGCACTGTTGTACACCTTGGCCACCAGGGGTCCTGCAGGAAGTTTCTGTCCTGCCACAGACACCTCAACAAGATGGCTGCCCACCTCTGTGGGGGTGAACTCTACTCGGAACTCTCCCGGTTTGTCCTCCAGAAGTCGAGCAGTCACTGGACGCTTGCTAGGACCTTCAACAAGGTATGGTACAGTATTTAATGTAATGTTTGTTACCACAATAAGACCAGAGTACATCAACGTAAGAACACTCACTGATTATGTTAACTTCGATGTCGTCCCTGCTGAATCCAACAGCGCTCAGCTCAAATGTAGCATTGGCTCCAGAGGCTACCAGTCTCACTGCTTCCCCGAGAATGGCCATCTTGGCTCCTGTCATGACCGGCACCTGCCAAGGGCTGCCTGGAACACAACTAGACATGACAGTACATCCGGTAATGTGTGTTCTATCAACTTGATATAATTTGTGTGTGTGTGTGTGTGTGTGTGTGAGAGAGAGAGAGAAGCAGGAGGATCTGATCTTGGAGAGACTCCTCCATTCCAACATCCACCACAAGGAGTGTAAACATCTACCACAAGGAGTGTAAACATCTACCACAAGGAGGGTTTCTAGAGCCACATCCAATCCAACATCCACCACAAGGAGGATTTCTGGAGCCACATCCACTCCAACATCCACCACAAGGAGTGTAAACATCTACCACAAGGAGGATTTCTGGAGCCACATCCACTCCAACATCCACCACAAGGAGGGTTTCTAGAGCCACATCCAATCCAACATCCACCACAAGTAGGGTTTCTAGAGCCACATCCACTCCAACATCCACCACAAGGAGTGTAAACATCTACCACAAGGAGTGTTTCTGGAGCCACATCCACTCCAACATCCAACACAAGTAAAGTGTCATGGATGTTTTGATCCAAAGTCAGACCCGTACTAAGACCTTGCTAGAAAAGTTTTGATCATTACTAAGATTTACAAAATACCTAGCTTGGGTCAAAATGTACATGTTAACATGTAAGTTTAAACTTGTAGTTGAACAGCGCAGTAGCAGGTCCAACTTTGACTTCGGCTCAGGTTCAGCTTGAAGCTAATCGTCTGGTGAGTTTGGTGAGTACACTCAATTATTACAAGTGGGTGTGAGGGGGGGTGGAGCCCCTAATATCCCATGTCGGAATTGATCTGTTTAGTATCAACACTCATTTGATGAAACAAACTATCAAAATATATCCCCTCCGTGACCTCATACATCCAAGATGTCAGAAGATGTCAAACACTAAAACACTACAAGAATTTGAAAACAGAACAAAGTCAAAACTGACCTTTGGTTTACTTCCACAAGGTAAACAATGAAAGGATCACCGTCAGTAAATATCGAACACACGACCTCCAACACGTCATCAACTATCGCGACAAAACACTGACTTGAAATACATCTCAAACCTATAAAGTAAAACCTGCTGGTGACGTCACTACAAACACTGTTGCCAGACGTGGCGCATTCCTGGCCACGACGGCTGGGACTCTCGATAGCCTCTAGAGTTACTTGCACCTGGGACTATCTAGTGTTGCTTGCTTATGGACACTTAAATCAATAAAATGTATTTCAGTAGAAACAAATTGAGGGAGAGCCGCTTTATTCACGTCACCAAACTAAAGCATTACCCTCTGGGAAAGCGAGAAAGTGTTGTTAGACTTGGCAACACCGCCTTGATCGAGGCCACAGTACACAGGTCGGAGAAACGAGCACATTCTCAGGTATGAAACGGGACCTATACTTCCTTTCTATACTGTGGTCGAGCAACGACTGTGCAACAACTACCATGTAACAAACACACTCTTCTCTTACTTTATAATATACTGTGGTCGAGTAACGACTGTGCAACAT
>CABFWO010002573.1:13589-68688 GCA_902155825.1 Timema genevievae
ATATATATATATATATATATAAAAGCCTATAGCTCAGACAGTATTTTTTGTAAATCATATGTTCTTTCAAATGAAAATGTTTTATCTTTAACATACAACTTTGCACTGATACTTGTTTTGTATCTCAAATAGTTGTAAAGATGTGATCAAAATTAGTAGCCTTTAAATAATTTTCCTGGATAAATCAGATGCACCATTTTGTGTGTAGGGATAAGAAATGTGTGGTGTTAAATGTAGAAAGTATATTTCAATTTATAAACCTGCCTTAACATAAATTTAAGAACAGATTATACGTGTATCTTCTTCCATTAAATACATATTATAATGTACTGTACTCTTAAGTCCGACACCTTTGCTCTGTTGGTAGCGTGTCTGTCTAATGAGCTAAGGGTCCTTGTTTCGATTCCTGGCATGGCTGAAAAATGTATAGTTGTTGAAATGTGGGCATACCCTTTCACATTGATGTATTAACGGCTGGGGATTGGATGTTGTGCTTGTCCTAGTCTTAAGATGGATTATAAGGCATATGAAGCTATGACAGGCCTAGCAAGCCGGTAATGGAAAATATATAGCTTGAATAAAAAAGTGACCCAGGCCACAGGCTGGTAACAGTAATGGAAGTTAGGTAAATATACACTGGATAGTATTTACTTGAAAGTATGATTATAAATATATTTGTTTAAATTAATTAGCTCAGCAAGCATTGGATTGGCCACCCCTTATTTAAGGGCTGAGCTATTATTGCCTTATTTCTGGTTGTCGGAAGTGGAGGTTTAAATATGGTGGCACCCATTTGAAAAGTAAGGTATCAACAGAACAGCAACTTTGATACATACATTCAAATAGCTTCCTCAAGAGTTTTTGGTTGTAACACCATCTAAACCCATATTTTGTAGTATTTCAGAACTCTGACCAATCTAACCATACATTCGGTAGGATTTCAGGACTTTTACCAATATAACCTCATATTTAGTAGGATTTTAGTGCTCTGACCAAACTAACCTCACATTAGGTAGGATTTCAGGACTCTGACCAATCTAACCTTGTAGGATTTCCGGAATTTTACCCCTATAACCTCACATTTAGTATGATTTTAGTACTCTGACCAATCTAACCTCACATTTTGTAGGATTTCAGAACTTTGACCAATTTAACCCCACATTTAGTAGAATTTTAATACTCTGACCAATTTAACATCACATTTAGTAGCGTTTTAGGAATCTGATCAACCTAACCTCTCGTAGAGTAGGAATTTTAATCGCAGTAATATCTAAACTTGAATTTAGTTGTATTTTAAGAAGCTGACCAATATAACCTTACATTTAACTATATTCTACGATGATGATCAATGTGACCTTACAATATCTTGTTTATTATAGGATGCTGATCGATATAACCTTACATCAGGTTATATTCTCCCATTCTTACCAATATAGCCCTCAACCAATAGGATTTTAAAACGCTGACACTTATGACCCGGCTAAAAGCTTAAAACTAGCTACTTTTATGAGCAGCTTCAAAAGAAGCGACGTGTCAGCGCTTTAAAGAGCGACCAGCGAATGGGTCTGCCTTAATGCGCATGCGCGAAACGGTCAGCTGGCTACAAACCTTGTTTGAGACGCACGTGCGAGGTGAGTTTTTTTTTTGACGCCATGACACTCAAAACTGGCTAAACGCTGGTGACTTCCCACTTTTTTAGAAGCATTGTGTGAACGTTTATCAGCTAGCGAATTTTGCAGTCAGATATTCGCTCAGGGAAAGCGTCAAGGTGGCGTCAAAAGAAGTCAGCGAATATCGTCAACAGCAGCACCGTGTGGATCACCCTTTATTCTCTTTGCTGGAGCGTTAAAGTTGAACATGTTCAACTTGTCAGGTAGCGTCTTTTATTCGCTGCGTCTTTAAAATTATGACGCGAGAGAATCTTTAGAATCTTTTACCAGCGAATTCGTCAGCTAGTAAAGAAACTTGTTCAAAGCGAATAAAAGCAGCACAGTTTAAATCACCCTTTAGTCGCAGACAAGTAATCTAGTGTAGCCAACTGAAATGTTTGGGTTGAGCTCATGTCGTTCTAGAACTACTATACCTGAGTCTCTGTGAGTTTGAGGCTCCTGGATAATTGCAGTCTCTTGGCCACGGACAGGTACTTGTTACGTTCGAACTCCGCCTCCAGAGATTTGATTTGTGCGGCTGTGAACGCTGTCCTGGGTCTTTTCTTCCTCTCGTCCACAGACTTCCTGTCCACATCTGAAATAGGAGAACATAAATCTTTCTAACCACTCGGGTTATACGCTCAAATGATATTGAAACACTTATCTGAAAGCTCAAAATTATTTTAAGTAAATATTTATCATGGGCCTCCCTCACTTGTGCCTCAACCTACTTGGTACAGGAGAATTATTCTATTTTTAATAAATTGCGGCAACATTATAAAATGTTGTACCACACACACAATAAAGCTAGCATAAAATAAAATATTAAGAATTCAAAAATATTTTATTTTTATTCCCTCTTATTCCCTTCTAATAAAACTATCTATCCTCATTTCAATCAAAAATTGATTGAAATGAGGAAATGCTGGTGGATATTATTAAATTTCAACTTTCTAATCCTGTGTTCTAAGATTATTTATGATAAAACACGGATAATCCTAACAAGTAGTAAGACAAAGAGTTGTAAAAATAGTTATTTAAGGAGAGATCAATTAAGTTATCCTACCAATTTTTTTTAGCACCGTGTCTTACTACCCATTTGGGTAATACGCTTATGTACTAATTATGTTAGTGGTCTTAGGGATTAGAAAAGTTATATTTTTAGGAAGTGTACCCGCATTTGCGTGGAGAGAAAGTGAGAAACCATTTTGTACAGGCAGCCCTCAGTACACCCGACAGAGATTCGAATCTTGATCGCCCCGTCATTGACACCCTAGTCTACTGCGAGAGAAACGTCTTAGACAATTCATCCACCGAAGCGGGTCTTTTCCTAATGTTAAATTTGTAAAATAAGGTTTTTTTAAATCAACTTTTAGAAAATACAAACATGTTTTCTGGGAGCCCTGTAATTTATAGGTACATAGGTGACCTGGCGGTCTAGGGATAAGTTGTCGGACTTCTGTGCTGGTGGTCTGGAGTTCAATCCTCGGTCCCGGCACAGATTTATCAGATTGCCAAACCCTTCCTTCACCTCTGACAAACGTGTATTAATCACAACTTGTGAATGTGAGGAATGCCAGGCCTCCACCGTGGTTCGGATTCCACGTTAAACTGTAGGTCCTCCAAACTGTAGGTCCTCCATTTCATCTCACAATCACCCTACCATTACACATTAGCGTAAGTGCGTATAACCCGAACGGTTAGAAAGACGTGGTGCTAGTAGTAATAATGATCTAGGTACCTAATTTTTTAATGTAGCTTATCTAGTTCTACGCCTGAATGAGTTTTTTCTATTAATTCGATTTGAATTGAGTCAATAACGCTCTACAATAATTAAATAAAAGGTTCACGGTGTTGAACCTAGACCCACGAGCGTAACGGGATGCGTGATTTAGACGAGATGGAGTGTAAAAGAGACCTCAAAAGAAGGTTAATACGACACAGGTTCCGGTGGGTTCCAAAGAGGACTCGGCCCGTGCCAAAACCCCGTGTCAAAACTGTCTGCGGCTAATTGGGGGAACAGAGCTACCTACAGTGGATCCAACAGACCAAAATACACGACAGGATTCTTGCTGTGTTTGTAACTAGACAATTTCCCTTTGATCGCCAACTGACTGTGACAAATAAACGGGACTGTGCTATCTGTTATCACTAAACAGGTATTCGGCCCCGTGCGCCTGTCTGCGGGCCTTAAGAGTCCCATATTCGATTTCCGGCTGGTATCGTAGGCAGTGGCGCAGGAACGTTTTTATTTGGGGGGGTAAAAATAATCATGTGCTTTTATAAGGAATAACATTTTTGAGATTAAAAAAGACCAGGGAAATGTAATACAGCTGTCCCTCGCACGACGTGAGTGATTGGTTCTGATAAATAATACGCGTAACATGAAAACGCAAGTGAATTAATTTTAACCTGGGTTAAATAGGGATTAATCCAAAGGAAACAAGTAAATAAAAACATAAAACTTGTAAATTAATGCATTTTTTTTATTAATTTATCTAACTTGCACAATACTATAGGTAGCCTACACCTATTGTCTATCTTCAATCCCCTGAAATTTGTAAACAAACACAATTTTTAGTTAATTCATCTAATTCATACAATGCTACAAGTACACCTACTCTTAATCTTCAATCGCATGATAAATTAACTGGATTTGGCAAACTTGGATTATCACTAGCTTGTTCTTGATGGTAGGCTCCTTCTCTCTTGACGGCCCTTGGATGGGAAGATCTTGCTCTCTTGAAGGCCCTGGGACTGTAAGTTCTTGTTCTCCCGAAGACTCTGAGACGGTAGGCTCTTGCTCTCTTGATGGCCCTTGGACGCAAAGCTCTTGCTCTCTTGAAGGACCTGGGACCATAAGCTCTTGCTCTCTTGAAGGCCCTTGGACTGTAAGCTCTTGCTCTCTTGAAGGCCCTGGGACTGTAAGCTCTTGCTCTCTTGAAGGCCCTGGGACTGTAAGTTCTTGCTCCCTTGATGGCCCTTGGACGGTAAGTTCTTGCTTTCTTGATGGCCCTGGGACAGTAAGCTCTTGCTCTCTCGAAGGCCCTGGGACGGTAAGCTCCTGCTTTCTTGATGGCTTTGGGACGCTAAGCTCTTGCTCTCTTGATGGCCCTTGGAGGGTAGGCTCTTGGTCTATTGAAGGCCCTGGAATAGTAAGCTCTTTCTCTCTTAAAGACCTTGGGATGGTAGGCTCTTGCTCTCTTGAAGTCCCTTGGACTGTAAGCTCTTGCTCTCTAGAAGGCCCTGGGATGGTAGACTCTGGTAGGCTCTTGCTCTCTTGAGGGCCCTGGAACACTAAGCTCTTGCTCTCTTGACGACTCTTGGACAGTAGGCTCTTGCTCTCTTGACGGTCCTTGGATTGTAGGCTCTGATAGGCTCTTGCTCTCTTGAAGTCCCTGGGACTGTAAGCTCTTAAAGGCCCTTGAACGGTAGGCTCTTACTCTCTTGACGGCCTTTGGATGGTAGGCTCTGGTAGGCTCTTGCTCTCTTGAGGGCCCTGGGACGGTAAGCTCTTGCTCTCTTGAAGGCTCTTGCTGTCTTGAAGTGCCCTGGGTCGTTAGACTGAGGATTTTCAACTTTTTTTTGATGAAATGATTAAGATTCAGCTGACGGGCAGCATTTTCCCTCTCTCTATGAAGTGCTTTGAAGCAAGTCAAAAATCTCAATCTTTCTGGCAACTTTGGCACTTCTATCCATGTTAGGATCATTCTCTTCATTGATTCTAATTGCACTGTCACTGTGTTAATAAAATTCAGCAATTTGTTTTGTTGAAGATGTGTGATAAGCTCAACAACATAAGGCTCTTCCTCTTCATCCTTTATGCCGTTCTCCATTTCTAGAAGATCTTCATTGGTGAGTTATATTGAATGGGATTGGAGCTATTCATCCACATTTGCCTGGTCTACGTCCTCAAATCCAACATCTTGCTATATCAACGATGTCATGTCTTGAATTGGAAAGCTCGTGTTCAGGATCAAAATCATGAGAATCAGAAACTGCAGGCCAAATATTTTTCCAAACTACCTTCATAAAGGATTGTTAACGTCTGCCCATGAATCTCCAATGTTGTCAATACCACCCCCCTAACACCAAACTATACTGTAAAGATCTTTGTCCTCAATGGAATGTGCGTGTACAAGGTGACGTCACCACCGCACAGGGTGACTGTGGAATTTCAGCCGACCATGCGTTATTTTTATTATTTCTTAATCGTGTTATAGCTAAAATGCCTATAGTGAGATCGCTTATAACGAGGGATACCTGTATTTAACGGTCCCATTGTGCATTTTTCTAATTTATTTTAGTCATGCCAAACATTAGAATTAATATACACAAAACAAATTAAGAAAAATTATATCTGATGTGGCTTAGCTAAAAATTATGAAACACCGAAAAGTAAAGTAGGTTTCCATATACCTTCGCCCTATAGTCGTTACTAACTATAAGACCACTAAGTAATTTTGCAATTTTCAAGTTTGTTGAGCCTCTAAGGGTATGCATTCAGCAGAAATAAGTGATTTAGTCTACGTTGCCTCATCGTGCCGCGAAGATAGTTTTTTTTTCATACAAGCATTGAAAAACTTATTTCTACAATAGCTGATGTAGCTGGTATCACTATTAGAGTTTTCAAACAGTGTGTGCTCCAAGCACATTTTATTTGTGTTATGTTATCTTAGTGTGAGCTTTTTATCTTGCCTCAACAAGATCTTTACATTATCTAAAAGTTTAACTATAATATTTTGGGTGGGTAAAAATTATACTTTTTACCCCCCTCAATTTTTAGGGTGGGTAAAATTTACCCCCTTACCCCCCCGTTCCTGCGCCACTGACCGTAGGTATTTTTATCTTAAGGGGAATTATACTAACGGTTGCCAGGGTTTGGATAATTAGGCTTAAGTTAAGTTCAAGAGTCCCGCTGGCTCACACCGCCATATTCAATATCATCACATCATCTCATAGCGGGTACGTGTAGACAACCTCCTATGTTGTACCCTGGGAAATACTCTGTGCAACCAGAGCTGGGAATAGTAAACAAATAGGTGACTGCACTGGATATCATAACCCTCCCGATCAGTAATGCCATGCACACACACACACACAAAAACCTCCGTCTCCTTCTGAGCATCATCAAAAGACACGAGTCCTAGAAGATAGAAGATTGAAGATGGTTTAGTATGGGCTAGATCAGTCATGTAAAATTTGCGGCCTGAGATATGATTTTGTGTGGCCAGCGAAGCTTAACCTAAATAAGTCAATGCGGCCCAAATTCAAGGCCGTGGGCCGGGGGAGGGGTGGTTGGGGGCTCAACCCCCCCTCACCACCGAAATTTCATGAACAAAATATATATATGGTTTTAATTATGGTTCAAACAATATCAAATTTAAGGTACAAGTATAAATTAGAAAACTGTGCTACCATAAAAAGCACTTCAGATAGCTTCTAGAACTGTTTATCATTTAGAATTTTTTCTAGCCTTAGGCAATTGGGGGATGTGCCCACCAAACAACCCCTGAAATTATTTTCTGGCTACGGCCTTGGGCCCGATCTATATTTCTTTGCGGACCGCTGAGTTTATTACGAACCAACATCAAATTTGGCCCTAATTTCTTTCATAAACACGACTCTGATACATTATTGTCCCCCTTCAAAGAAACTTGAGTGATAATATTAGCGCAGTAATCTTACTACACAGAACGAGCTGACGTAAAAAAAAAGAAAACATTCGTTTTTGTCTCATTTGTCTGCCGTAGCATCTGCTCGTAGGATTTCTTCTAATTGCATTTGGTGAAATATAAACAAGTAGTAACATAATCGTAATTTGAACGTATTCAAATTGAAATATATATTATTAGATTTTGTAAAGGGTGACTTGTTAATAACGCTTCAAATAGTGTGCCCCTAAAATTGTATTTTTTAAAGCCTTTAAAACGCATAATTGAAGAGGAGTGTCATGTGTTTCGGAAAAAATGGGAGCTGACATGTTTTTTCAACCAAATAAATAATAACATTAATTGTCTCGTATGTTAACATACAAGCAGTGTTTGTAAAGAGTTCAATATTAATCGTAATTATAGTACTCACAAGGAGAAGTGTGATTTATTTGTTGGAAAAATGAGAGAAGATAAATGGAACCATTTGAAATTAAGTCATAAAAACAATGAAATATTTTTCACTGTGTTAGTAAAGTAAATGAGACAGCAGTAAAAGTCAGTTATACCTTTTCACATTTGACTATATCAAATTCAAAACCTTTTACAGATGGGACATTTAGAAAAGAATGCTTAATTCAAACTGCAAAAATTATGTGTCCTAATAAGGTAAAAGGTTTTCAAAGTATTGGTCTCACACGAAATTCAGTAGTTGAACGCATAGATGTCATTGTAAATGATTTGAGGAATCAATTATGTAACATTTCTAAACAATTTTAAGCTTTATACATAGCTATGGATGAAAGGACATATTCCAATGATGCCGTGCAACTTGCAGTATTTATCCCAGGTTGTGACTCAAATTTTGTTAATACCGAAGAACTTTTAGAATTACGGAGCGTATAATCCGAACGGGTAGTAAGACGCGGTGCTAAATAAAATTTAAAAAATAATAGCTAGGACTTGGATATATAATCGTTAGATATAATTAATTTATACAATATTATTTCAAGGTAATCATTTTTGATTTGATGACCTATATAAATTAAATCTAACAGTTATATCTCCAAGTCCTATCTATTATTATTATTATTATTATTATTATTATTATTATTATTATTATTATTATTATTATTATTATTGAAAACATATACTTTTAATTTGGTTAATTAACGTGCACTTTCTAAACACAAGGATTATATCAATACAAGACTTACGCACTTGCTTAACTTATGACAACGAGTATAATACTACACACCAAGCCCTAGTGCACACCTATGTATTAATTGGAGATCAGGAGGAACCTGTTTATAAATAGTAGCTCTCTCCATCACCAAACAGAGTTAAACCGGGGACATATAGATCTGTGTTAGATCACTCTAGCCATAGAAAACTGTCAGTGATCGAGCTGGTTCACTACCAGATGTGTGTTACCATAATATCGTATTAATATATATATATATAATTAACAATTATTTACCAAGAAATAGTGTATCAAAAAAATGTAAAAATACTAAATCTGTTGGTAATGTTTCTTTTCGCCGCGGTCCTAACGACTTGGAACTTATTTTTAAGTGTTGGCTAAGTGGGTAAACTTCTTTCAAACGAATATAAATCTTCACGCCCCGTTTTCTTTAATTTGTTTGTTTTTGAGTGGAATTTTTTTTTACTCTCATAAAATCCCGAGATTCGTTTAGACGTTAATTTCAAAGAAGACTCTGCCAAAACATCACACAGCTTTTTAATATGACTGACTTTTAATTATTTATATCGCTTAATATGACGGTTTTAAAATATTTGGTATCCACTCTATGGCTGTCGTTAACTAAAACAGTTATTAAATATTATGTTTAAATAAATTTGAGACTTTTATTAGTTGTTCTAAGATAATTTACATCTCAGTATAAGCTAAATATATTTTTACGTTCAATATTTAAAAAAACACTCGAATGCTCAATTATCAGGTATGCCCAACCCTCGGGCCCCGAGTTCATTGTGTGTCATCACAAATTGAAATAATTTAAATTACAGAAATAAACAACAAATCATGCTCTCGGCTCTGATGTAAACATTAATTTCCAAGCTGTTACCAGGGTTGTGAAGTATAAACTTGTGTAATATATGTAAGCTTAAGGCTTCTAAGAGTACGCATCGTCTAAGAGTACGCATCGTCTAAGAGTACGCACATTAAGATTTCAGCAATTTCAATTCCAATTTCTAATATTTAAAAATGTATGTAGTTGGTCCTAAATAAATTTTCCTTAAATTAATTTATTTTATAAAAATAAACACGCATTATTATTATAGACCATGTAAATAGTCCCCAACCCAAATCTGAACCAAATCGCTAGAGCCATTTTTAAAGTATTCTATTTTTAAAAAAAGTCATCAGTAAGCTACCCTTAAATGAATTTCCCCCCAAAAAACAATCCATTTCCAACAATCCTAAGGGATACATTCCAAGCAAAATCGTTGAAGCCATTTTAGAAAAATCTGGAATAAAAAAAAATTACTCATCAGTAAACTACCCATAATTTGAGGACTAGAGTCAAAATTTAAAAAAAAATCCCTTGGTTTGCTCTATAACATATAAATATTAAATTTGAAAAAAATTCACCAAACCGTTTCAGATATGTGGCCAGGGATAGACTAACAGACATGGGGACAGATATAATTGTAAAATCCACTTTTTTTTAAGTTCGGACACATAAAAAAATCATCATCTCAAGATTGATAATGTTTACTGATACAATACTTTCTCCTTATATTATATAGTAACAAGGCTCAATATCTTTGGGTCACTTTATTAGTCAGATTTAATACGCCTCAAGTGTGGCGCTATACTAAATAAGCCTACAGGACGACACCTACCTAGATCAAAATGGAATGGGGTAGTTTAATTTGTGAGACTGGCCTATTCCATTAATGTTTAGGTAGGTTTCGTCTTGTATATTTTAATATAGCGCCGCACTTGAGGTATACTCAGACTACGAAACCTCTCATTTATCTTTAGTAAGTTAGCAAATGAAGATTTATGCTACTAATGCAAAATTTGCCAAATTTGTGTTTAAATATACCTCCTGTTATGAATAAGTAACGCGTTTCTTATTCACGTTTAAGATTATTGAATTAGAGATTATAACATAAATATACGCTAGTGTAGCATCAGCGCCAGGACGTTTTGATCAAATAAAACACACACGGAATTAATGATGATAATAACAAAATATAATACTATATAGGCTAATAATTTGAATTAATAACAATACAAAATAAATGGTTTGACACAGTCGCACAAACATTCTCGAAGAAAATTTCCAAAAATACGTATAACTTACTACCCTTAAGTAGGTTCATTATAATCATCATCAGTCATCAGTAAACCGCTCTTAAACAAATTATTACCCCAAAAACAAGTATACATTGCAATTTGTCATGTCAAACACTCCCTATATATATNNNATATATATATATATATATATATATATATATATATATATATATATATATATTAGCACCGCTTCTTACTACCTGTTCAGGTTGTACGCCTATTCACTAATTACACTAATGGGTAAAGGATTAGGAAGGTTTAATTTAGAGGATGTGTACCCGCATTTGCGTGGAGTGAGAGTGCGAAACCATTTAGGGAAAATCTCCCTCAGTGCACCCAACCGTGATCAAACCCCAATCTCCCCGTCTCCGGCAGTCTAGTCCAACATGAGATTAGCACGTTAGACTTCGCAGCCACCGAAGTGGGTCTATTTTAATTATAAATTAAGTTAAACGCCTGAAAATACCCCCATAAATATATGTTCTTGTTTGGGCTAGTTATCATTTTATGTAGGTCCTATAAATCAACTGATTATTCCTTCCTACAATATAAAAACTAACTTAATTTTAGTAGACACTTCACTCAGTCTTACGACCATTAATTTATCACTGGCAGAAGTGAAGACTAAATGTCCCCAATAATACATTTTCAGTCATGTCGTAAATAGGACGCGGGACCTTTGTTTACTACCAATAGAGCTCAGGAGTCAAACAATAGATTAATAAAAACATAATTTTATATGTAAATATACACCACAGTTTTAAATGATACAACTAATTATCACCAATCAGTCGTTCCTTGTGTCAAGTGACGCATTCAGCGGGTATTTGATCCAATAGTGGCTTGCGGCCCTCACTTTGAGAACCTGAGTGTTGGGACAGCCACCACACTGTTCCTGTTCCTGTCCTCCCACCGCGAGAGAGAAATGAGCCGAACGTTTTTATGAGCTTGTAAATGATGACATTGCCTCACGCTCACTAGATACAGTCTGTGAGGAAAACAAGTTGACTTCTACCAAAATAAAAATAAAACTATTATTTATATTATTTTTTTAACAACTTCTGTGGTCGGATGTTCTAAGGCGTCACTCTTGCAATAGACTGAACTGTCGATGACGGGGAGATCGGTGTTTGAATCCCGGTCATATGTACTGAGGGTACTTTTCCCTAAATGGTTTTTCCATTCTCCCTCCACGAAAATGCAGGCAAACTTCCTCTAAATTCCTCTAAATCTAACCTTACTATTCCATAACACATTAGTGTGAGTATAATCCGAATGAATAGTGAGAATCAGTGGTAAAAAAAATATTAGATTTAAACACGAGTGTTATTAATGACTTAGTCTAAGACAAAATTATGAGAAACGCACCCGGACTAATTTGTAGAAGAGGTGATAAGGCCACAGTGACCAATCACATGAGGAAAATCGCTCTTAACACACCCGAACAAGACTCGAACACAGGCGTCCTCTTCATCGTCAAACCAGTATAATGCGAGCCTAACGTTTTATACCGTATGACCAGTGGTGTGAGTCATGGTTTCTGTGAGATACCACTGGGGAACAGAATTTCTCAAAAGCTTTTTTCTGACATATCATATTTCCATGACTATCGAGTCCGATTGAGGGCATTTTTTTAAAAAATTACTAATATAATTGATGTATCTATTTTCTAAACTTCCCCTTTAAAAGTGATCCACTGCTAACCGATGATTCTAGTTTTATATATATAATTTTTTTTTCACTCCTATGGTGTAGAGTGTCAGCATTTCCTTCCCCTAACCACTAACAAAACCCTTTTTCATTAATTTGACATAGTCTAGTAAAATTATTCTCATATCTACAAAATGAATCCCAATTTTAAAGGAAAGTAACATAGATGACTAATATTTATTTACAAGAAGCCAAACTATATATAAAAACTAAGCTACTAAAATTATATATAATATTTTAAGTTATTTTAAAGTTCTCGCCTCAACACCCGATATTCATGGGTTCAAACCCAGCCGGAGTCGACGGATTTTTCTTGAGCGATAATAATCCGTAGCACAACTTCCTTCAGAGGGGAAGTAAAGCCGTCGGTCCTATGTCGATTGTGACATGTTAAAGAACCCTGGAAGGTATGTTAAAATACTTTTCCTGATGAAATTGGCAGGCCCTTTCACTCTCACTCAAAGAAATTCTCTTGTGTTAATATAATCAATCAGCTCAGAAGATGCACGTTAAATATCTCAAATAAATAAATAAAATAATAGTATTAACACCAGTCTACATGCCTACTTAATGATATTTATATTTCCACGTTCCGCGCCATACCCGGAAAATTAAGAGAAAATATTATAATTTTGAAACTTTTTTTCAGCACAAAGATACTAACGTAAATTGATTCTCTTTATTTTAAGGTCAATTTAATATTTCAGTATGATTTTAAAGTTGTATTTACTTTGGAGTAAATGAAAATTTTGGGGCAGAATTCACTCGACTGATTTTATCATCTTTGACATTTGAGGTCGGGTTTCACTCGACAGACGTGATCATCTATGACTCGTGAGGTCGGGTTTCACTCGACAGACGTGATTGTCTATGACTCGTGAGGTCGGGTTTCACTCGACAGACGTGATTATCTCTGACTCGTGAGGTCGGGCTGCAGCTTGAAGTCCAGATAGCTGCACTGAGGAATTATTTTCCATTTATTTTATTTTTTTGTTAGTTTCCCTTTGCATGCAAGTGTTTTTGCTTAAAATCGACATTTTAGCCACTGTCCTTAAAATGTATAGGTTTTTGCTACCCCGAAATACAGGTAGTATCAATAAAATGTTAAAGATCATTTTAAAAAATCCCACTTTAATGGAAGCGTTTTAAATGTTTTTAATTCAATGTGATGTAGTTGAATACACACTATTTGATATTTTTGGGTTAGTGCCCTCGCAACTGATCTATTTAGGTTATTATCTGTCTCCCCAAGACACACTTCTTTCTATCTCCCAAGACTCTGCTGACACGGTAGTAATGACCTTGACTAAAACTTAACTTAACAAATTTTTTAAACATTATAAGTTTGTAGTGTTATGAAAAGCTTAGGTTAATGCAATCACGTTGAAAAAATAACTATATTCATTTTACTTTTTTTTAAATACCTGTATCGATGGTCACATTATCTAAGCCATCAGTTTTGAATTAAACTAGAAGTTCGAGTTTTGAATATCAATTAATTGCACTGGGGTAATTTTCCACATGTGAATTTTACTATATTGTTTAATCTTTCCTCCACGCTAATGTGGGTACATTTTCTCTAGATTACCTTACTCATCCCTGTCCCTTGTATTAAGCCATTAATAGCCTTGTTTTAAACGTAATAATTAATAATAATAAGTGATTGACTTGAGCTATCGTCAGGTAACCTAATAATAATTATTACTGAGGGTCGTCCAACATTTAAATAAAAATAGTTTTGCAGTTGACTATACGTCTTTAATGTTTCTTTTTTTTATTGCGTCTTCTTCTCTCTGAGTCTCTTCCTCCCTACTTCCCCCTTCTCCCGCCCTTCACACAAAGTGACTGATAAATGAGCCCTAAAGTTTGTTTGCTGAAGAAAAATGAGATGTTGTTTCTGCCGGAGCATGTGTTGGTAAGCAGTCGTTGACAAAACCTTCACCCTAAATAGTAATTAAATGACACCAAGAAAGAAATATTTATATTTAAATTTTACAAACGTTGATTAAACACATTTTTGAGTAAGATTCAGTGGGATTTTCTTTAACATTATTTTAAAGTCGAAGTATAGGCCCTATAGAAAGTATTGTGATGTATGAAAAATCCACATCTGTGGTCGCGTGGTCTAACGCGTCACCCTTGTGTTAGACTATGTAGATTTACGGGAAGGAGATCAGGGTTCGAATCCCTATCGGATTAATATAGGGTGGTTTTTCATAAATGGTTTCCCATTCTCCCTTAACGCAATTTCGGGTACATTTCCTATAAAGATCTATCTACCTTCCTCATTCTTATCCTATTAGCGTAATTAATGGGCATCCATCAACTCGCCACAGGTATATGGTTTACATCACATTGTTTATCCATTAACTTACTACAGGTATATTGTCTACATCACACTGTTTATCCATCAGCTCGCCACATATGTATTGTTTACATTCCGCTGTTTATCCATCAACTCGCCACATATGTATTGTTTACATCCCACTGTTTAACCATCAACTCGCCACATATGTATTGTTTACATCCCACTGTTTATCCATCAACTCGCCACATATGTATTGTTTACATTCCGCTGTTTATCCATCAACTCACCACATATGTATTGTTTACATCCCACTGTTTATCCATCAACTCACCACATACGTGTTGTTTACATCACACTGTTTATCTATCAACTCACCACATATGTATTGTTTATATCACCCTGTTTATCCATCAACTCACCACATATGTATTGTTTACTTTACACTGTTTAGCCATCAACTTGCCACATATGTATTGTTTACATCCCACTGTTTATCTATCAACTCGCCACATATGTATTATTTACATCCCGCTGTTTATCCATCAACTCGCCACATATGTATTGTTTACATCACACTGTTTATCCATCAACTCGCTACATACCATTGCCAATCAGACTCATAAACTCGCCACGTATTTCCCGAACCTCATGGTCATGGCATCCGTGAGTGTTGTGTCAATGCAAAGATCTACCGTGATTATTTTGGAACGAGCTAACATAACCTAACCTAACCTAACCTAACCTAACCTAACCTAACCTAGCACTCAACACGGACCTATTTTAGATTTCAAATTATGTCTCCGACGATCACGTTGATAAGAATAGGAATTCCCCACCCGAAATGTGGGCCCGTAATGAAAAAGAACGTACCTGTACGATTGATGGTCCTGAATTGTTTCACGTCAACTAAAACACTCAGCACTATGCAACACATCCATTCGTGTGGATTTGCTCGAGGGGCTAAAAGAAATGTATACTTATTTATAAATAGATCTCGTTTTCATTTGTATTACTGCAATACCTCGATTTCCTCTCTAAAATTGAGTGTGGTGAGTTGAAGGGATTTCTAAGTTAGTCGAGTGTGGCGAGTTGAAGGGATTTCTAAGTTAGTTGAGTGTGGTGAGTTGAAGGGATTTCTAAGTTAATTGAATGTGGCGAGTTGAAGGGAGTTCTAAGTTAGTCGAGTGTGGCGAGTTGAAGGGATTTCTAAGTTAGTCGAGTGTGGTGAGTTGAAGAGATTTCTAAGTTAGTCGAGTGTGGCGAGTTGAAGGGATGTCTAAGTTATTTGAGTGTGGCGAGTTGAAGGGATTTCTAAGTTAGTCGAGTGTGGCGAGTTGAAGGGATTTCTAAGTTAGTCGAGTGTGGTGAGTTGAAAGGATTTATAAGTTAGTTGAGTGTGGTGAGTTGAAGGGATTTCTAAGTTAGTCGAGTGTGGCGAGTTGAAGGGATTTCTAAGTTTGTTGAGTGTGGCGAGTTGAAGGGAGCTCTAAGTTAGTCGAGTGTAGCGAGTTGAAGGGATTTCTAATTTATTTGAGTGTGGCGAGTTGAAGGGATTTCTAAGTTATTCGAGTGTGGCGAGTTGAAGGGATTTCTAAGTTATTCGAGTGTGGCGAGTTGAAGGGATGTCTAAGTTATTTGAGTGTGGCGAGTTGAAGGGATTTCTAAGTTAAGTGTGGTGAGTTGAAGGGATTTTTAAGTTAGTCGAATGTGGCGAGTCGATGAATTCTGTGATTAATATATGCGTTTTAACTAGAAAGATCCGCAAACGCGGTAAGAAAAAAATTGAAAAGTCTTGAGATTTTAACGAAAGCGTAGTTTTTATGTGCTACCCATTCCCGAATAGCTGTATCTGACATGTATGTATTTAAGTCTCTTAGTGATGATGTGCAACCCGCACCGGTGAACAAGGGGATGAAGGCGCCAGTCTCGTCTTGTCTGATGTGCCACTGACTGGATCAGCGGGGCTGGGGATGCAACACATGCACAGGGGGGCAGATTCTGGAGGGGCAGCCAAGCTTGTGTCCGAGTTGTGTTGTGGTTGCAATAAAAACATTGTGTTCAGACAACCATAATTGGCAACGGTAGCAGACTCTATTATATGTGTAGGTTTGTGAAATTGTCTACTCAACCCTCTGTTTCATCTGCCATGACTGTTATCTATCCCCGCACCCCATGTCACTCACTGTAAGCCTACTGAGCATCCACCTTGTTCCTAAGATTTGTTTGGGCGAATAACTGTAAGCTGTTAATTGAGTTTTAAATTGTTGGTATTCACTCCGCTTACCCTGGAAGCTTATTATCTAAAGTGTTTTTCAACCAGTGTATCGCGGCGGAAAAATAAAATTATGGAATAAAAATAAATCTTTTAAAATCCATGATCAACTTAGTTTTTAAAACACAATGATTAGAGATTTAGCTATTGAACCCTTAAACACAATCTTAATATGTTCCTCAGATTGAAAAATGACACCTGGACAAGGAAATCAAACCGGGACCTTTGAATTAGTACTTCAAAACTCTGACCACTGAGCTATCCAGGAATCGTCCTGTGCCCAGGGTAATTCTTCACTGATATTTTAAGGTTCAGAGTCTGTGATGGACGTGTGGAAATCGACAGCTACATGTGAGTGATCAATTAAGATAACGATCTATCAGATAACGCAGCCACCTTCGTCTCGGGAGGACTTTATGCTGCCAAATGCTCAGATGTAATTTTTAAATTTCAAGACTATGATATTTAGATACGGCTATAACCTTAAATATAAATTTAATAGCTTTGCTATTTACTTCCCCTCCAAAATAAGTTGTGCTGCGGATTTTTATCGCTCAAGAAAAATCCGTCGATCCCAGCTGGGTTTGAACCCACGGACATCGGGTCCTGAGACAAGAACTTTACCCCAAGACCACCAAGGCCAACAAACCATTGCTAACTTAATAACACATGATTGGTGGCGGTTGTCGTCAGAAGCGGGATATAGGATACTTTTAATATAATTTACAGGCCTGTGGTTTTTCAATTTGAGTGCAGTTAGAAAAAGGTGGATTAAAGAGTGTAAGATAGAGAAGGAAAGGGGTGGCCAGTCAATATTTACATAAGGCTGTCAAAACTGTAGTGCCGACCTTGGTTTGAGTTCCAGCTACCCACTTTAGTGGCCGCATAGTCTATGTAAGGCGCTACTCTTGAAGTAGAGTAGACTGCCGATGACGGGGATATCGAGTTTCAAATCTCGGTTGGGTGTACTGAGGTATATTTCCACTCTCCCTCCATGCAAATGTGGGTACATTTATTCTTAATTTAACCTTTTTAACCCCTTAAATCATGAGCGTACTTGGTACATAAGCGTACCCGAACGGGTAGTAAGAAGCGATAGTTAAAAAAATCCCAGCTGGGTTCATTGTGGTGACCTGAATAGTTTTCTACTCTCCATGCAAATACGGGTACATTTCCTCCAAATTATACCTTACCCATCCCTAAACTTTTAAGAAAGAATTGTGGATTTTTGGTGGATATTAAAATATATGTACTTTTTTACAAAAATAGTTAAGACTTTGGCCTATATAATTACAGGCACACTTCTAATAAAGTTGAGAATTCTAGTGGGAGCCAATATCAAATTCGAGCTAGAAGAATTTGAATTAAAATTTCAAGACACATTCCTAATAATTACTGATTTAACGTCGCGTTATTTATTCATGGTTAGAGTGAAAATGTGGCCTAACATTAATTATCAACGATTACGCGTGGGTACAGCAATAGCCATAGATGCCAACTGCGTGGGTGCTTTGCATACTAAACACCCCAAAAAAAATATTTTCAGGGGTGCTTAGCACCCCCAATATTTCAGCCTTTTTGAAACCTTAATATTATGGTTATAGGGCTTCGCTGCGAACAGTGTTTTCTAGCGTAGCAAACGGCAGGTGCTGCCATCTGATATGTAAGCAAGCGTGATTAAGTTGGTAGCACTCACCACTCATGAATCGACAGCCCGGCATTTGTCAACAAGTTTCCATTATAGTTTGGTTAGTGGCAGTCTCGTATCGTATGTATTATTGTTGTGTTGTGCATCTTTATTTTCTTTTATTAAATTTATTTTTATTTTATTTTACTAAACATACATTAAGGCTAGCAAATTGCACCTTAATTTCGACCATTTTTTAAATACTGCGTATGAAAATGTGCAACTTTAACCCCTTTTTTTTATAGAGCACCCCAATGTTTTTAACAAGTCAGCGCCTATGGCAATAGCCCATAACTGTCTTGAAAGAGGTCATACCAATCCAGAAACCACTCAAGATAATAATTTTCTATTAGACTTTTAAAAGGACCAGGCTGTCAACTTCAAAGAAGAGATTCCTGCTCTTCATTCGAGTGAACGAAGCCCCATATAGTCTGCCACAAACAAGACCCTCCCTTTGCGCTTCGACATAACTTCTAAACGGCTACCAGATGTCAGCTCGATCGTCGCAACATGGCGGGCGCGCTGTAAATCTCTCGACTGCAATGTCCGACATCACGCTCTGCCGGTTACAAGGCACGATGGATCTATTTTATTTCTTCAGGCGAGAAGTTTCTAAAACTGACCCGGAGATACCACTTATCTTTTGTGTCTACTTCCCTGAAGACGCATCATTTACAGTACAATCCAATTTTCATAGGAAGAACCTTATTTGAAAGCTAGATAAGTCACTAAATATTATGTTTAGGACTAATTGAAAAATACACTTGGATACGGAAATCGAACCCGGCAGCTTTGTCTTAGTACGTCAATGCTCTAACCACTCAGCTATCCAAGAGTCGTCCCAGGGTAATTCTTCACTCATATTTTAAGGCAGAGCCTGTGATGGACGTGTGATTCCCGCATCCAGGTGTCATTTCTCAATTTTAAAGAATATGATATCAACATGCGGCTATATCCGGAACTAAGAACTATAATAGCTTGGCTATTTAATCCATAAGTAACTTAAGCTACTTTCATGTATTCATACGTCAAGTCATGCGATCTGTCGATTTCACTTTTGATACATATTATCAATACCTATAGAATAATACTAGTAAAATAGAATGTTATCAATGTTGACCGGAAAAAAATATATTTGTATTTTATAAAAGGCTCTCGCTAAGAAAATTGGACTGTAGATAATCATCGTCAGTCTTTTATAAAGAAAGTATTGCCATCATGAACATTCTTCTAGATCGATATTATGATCGCTCTTGACGTTTTGTGTGTCCTCAAACTCAAAAGTGGGTCTGTTTGTACGACTAAATCAAACACATGCTTTACAAATGGAAACCAAAAAATAGATATGCAATGAAAGTCCTTTAACAACAATTAAACTCGTGCATTCTGCTAACTATAGCATTAATTTACAAAAATCTGCTTTCGACAATGGTTGATTAAAAAAAAAGTTTGAATATTTATGCATTCATAAAATATTAATAGCATTTAAAATGTACTAACTTAACATAAGTGCCTGGCAATTATTCAAAAATGCCTAACAATGACTCATAAATGACGAAACCAAGAATATAATATTAGCTAGAATCCAAAACGACAAAAAAAATTAAAAATACCTAGAAAAACGTTTACACAACCAAGGGGTCATGAACAGAAACGAAAATGTTTGCGGAACAATCAGGAACAAACGAAGAACAAACAATTGCAATTATAAAAACTTGAACTTTTAAAAGTGGGTGGGCTACCGTGAAGTTGATCCCCCTACCACAACGTAAACAAAGCATTTGGAGGCTTATAATAACGGAATAAACAAATATTTTTGAGGAAAAAACGATTGTGATCATAAAAAAATTCAAATTTACAAAGTGTTGGGGCTACCGTGAAGTTGGACCCCCCATTGTAAACATAACATTTGTGGGCCTATCAAAACGGAACAAACGAAATTGTTTACGGAACAATCCGGAAAAAATGAAGAACAAACGATTGCAATCATAAAAACTTGAATTTTTAAAAGTTGGGGGGCTGCTGTGAAGTTGGCCCCTAACAAGTAAACAAAGCACCACCAATTCACGTCCTATTTGTGCAAGAATGAATGCGGAACAAACAAAACTTTTTGCGGAATAATCTGGAACAAACGAAGAACAAACTATTGCTATCATAAAAACTTGAATTTTTAAAAGTGGGGGGAGGGGGGCCAACTTCACGGACGTGTTAGGGTCATAACTCGAGACCAATTCATTATTTTGATTCTACTCCTAAAATCAAGGGTGTTTTACAAATGACTGATATTTAACTTAAACTGGGTTCTTCCTAGTCACGATACAATAGCCTAAATAACCCGATTTAAAAATATCACGTCTAAAAAATTTGAACTAGTCTAACATTATATCTTAAAACTAAAAACTGATGGCGAACTAGAGTGGAGTTTTTTTACGTCACAAACTGGTGATTACATGATTCAAGTCGTCAGACTCTCAATAAATGCCCAAGTAAAACAAACCAACTGAGGTGCATACCCTCAATAATATACAAGAATGTTTACCAAGTTTCTGGTTTCTAGGTTTATTTGGTTTCGCGGTTACTCGCACCGGTGGTCCCGTTGTCTAGAACGTCAGGTCTTCAACATATGGAAAAGTAAAAAACGCTGAGGTTAACATGCTTAAGTTTTTCTGATTACCGTAAAAAGCCTATTTCAAAAGTCAGAATTTTTTTTCCTTGGTTTTGGAATTCTCTCACATGGGATTACGTGGTTCGCAATAGGTAGTCTATAGAAACACAAACCAAGTTTACCCTAAACACGTTGGTTCGTAACAAATCTCATCTTCCTATTATTGTTTTTTACTTTCTCGCTATCTTACAGGTAGAGAAAGTATTGTGATTGTCAAAAAAATCAAACTCGAGATTATGATGAATCTCGACGTTTCATGACCCCTCGAATCCGAAAAATATTGTTTTTGAATTTCCGTCTGTCTGTCTGTCTGTCTGTACCTCCAACTAGAGCCTAAACTATTTTACCGATCGGGCTAAAACTTGGTATTTAGTGTTTTCACAGGCTTGCCCTGAGGGGTTTTTGGAATTGGATATCTAACCCTAAAATTAAGGGCAAAAAGAAAAAAAGTCGATTTTTCCAAAATCGGCTCTGAGGATTTTGATTAAATTTCATTTCAAAACATTTGTAAATATTCTAAACAAAATTGCTACTCTCAATATTTCGGCGAAATGACTTTAAGGGCTCGGGTCTGATGTGTAAATTCTAATTTTTTCTATCATATCTCCGAAAGTATTTCAGATATGAAATTACTTATCATTACAAATATCTAGATCTATTTGTAATACAAATATTTTATTCGAGACGTATCTTTATAAAACCAATAACTTTCAAGTTATACGCAAATATATTTTTTAACTTTTCGAACGCAAAAGTATTGCGACCATAAAAATAAATGGTACGGCGCACCGCACAGACTTTCTCTCTCTTTCTATAAACTCGTAAGATTTCTGAACGGAATAATTTACATTGTATCATCACCAATCCACATAAGAACACGCATAAAATAGTATACAATGATATATAATCAATGAGAAAAGAGGCGCATCTTTGTCCACCTTAGAACATTTCAAACAGTTTAATGTCTTCCACAAGGGTCAACACTTCGTATTAAAATTTCGATTCTGGTTAAAGTTTTAACATTTTATAAGGTGTTGCAGATCTTCAAGTCATCGCATTGATATTTAATTATTCATTTATACATTTTGACCAATAAAAAATGTAAATATTGACTATTGAGTCTAAAATGGAGATAGATCATTGCTATGCAAACATTTCTCCTAAGAGATTTAAGGAAAAATAACATACTTTTTTAGATACTTATATTTAATTACTCTATGGCATTGGAGAATTATTGCGTTAAGACTTAAGTAGTATATGTTTACAACTAAAGCTCACAAAATTGTATTAATATATTTGCAAATATCTCAGAAACTGTTGCTTTTATAAAAATATATGTCAAATAAAAGTTTTTTATTTCTAATAGTCCTACAATTTTGCAATGATAAGTTGTTTAGTTTCTCAAATAGTTGTGGAGATACGGAAATTAACGCTTCTGTAAAGTACCCTAAAAATCATTTTCATAGGAAAATGAAAATAGCCAGTTTATTTATAATCTTAATCAACGCCTAGATACGAATTTTAATCAAAATCGTTTGAGCAGATTTTGAGAAAACCAAATTTTTCTCTTTTCGCCCTTCAGTAAACTACCCTTAATTTTAAGTTTTTATAGACACACAGACAGACGGCATTGCAAAGACTATTTTTTAGGGTTCGGGGGGTCATGAGACGTCGACATCCATCAACATTTCAGGTTAGTTTTTTTTAACGGTCGCAATACTTAAACTTTAATGTCCAAAAAGTTAAAAAAAATCCAATAATTGCGTATAGATTGAAAGTTATTGATTTTATAAAAATATGTTTCGGATAAAATATCTGTATTATAAATATATATACATATTTGTAATGCTAAGTAATTTCATATCTCAAATAGTTTCGGAGCTATTATAAAAAATGTTAATTTACGCATCAGACCGGAGCCCTTAAAGCCATTTTGCCGAAATATTGAGAGTAGCCATTTTGTTTGGAATATTTATTAATGTTCATAAATGAAATTTAATCAAAATCGTTAGAGCCGATTTTGAGAAAATCGACTTTTTCTCTTTTTTCCCTTCAGTAAACTACCCTTAATTTTAGGGGTAGATATCCAATTCCAAAAACCCCTCGGGGCAACCCTATGAAAACCCTAGATATCAAGTTTCAGCTCAATCGGTAAAATAGTTTAGGCTCTAGTTGGAGGTACAGACAGACAGACAGACAGACAGACAGACAGAAATTCAAAAACCACTTTTTCGGATTCAGGAAGTCATGAAACGTCAAAATTCATCAAAATCTCGAGTTCGATTTTTTTGACGATCACCATACTTTCTCTACCTGTAAGATAGAGAGAAAGTAAAAATCTAACCTGAAATGTTGATGGATGTCGACGTCTTATGACCCCCCCAACCCTAAAAATTGGTTTTTACAACGCCTTCTGTCTAACTTTTATATTAATATCAGTTTACTAAAAGGGTAAAACAAAAAAATTCCATTTTTTTCAAAATCGACTATAACGATTCTATCTCTCTCATTTTAGATTCAAAAGTCAATAATTACCTATTGGATTGGTCAAAATTTATAAAAGAGAAATTTAATTGCAACGCGATAACCATAAGATATCCCCTATTAAAATGACGAAAATTTTAACCGGAATTAAAAATGTTAATACGAAGTATTGACCCTTGGGGAACCAATATCGATATTTTGTATTAATCCAAATATACAAATGAAGACGTTAATTCTTTAAAAATAAAATTATGAAATTTAAAAACCATGAATAAAAAAGTTGTACCTATGTCTAGCGCAATTTGTTCTCGGGTTTGCTAGTGTATATTATATTATGAATTTTGAGTAGATATCTCAATTTCTAAAAAATAAAGCGAGAAAGTTCGTGCGGAGTTCCGTTCCATTAATTATTTTAAGAGATAACCGAACCATTGGGCAAGTGGTATAATGTGTCACGCTCGTAATTGTTGTAATTAGAAAACAATATCTAAGGTGCACACCCTAAACATTTCCCTTTATAGCCCAGGTGAAATTAAATTTGAACAATTTTTTAAAAATATATGTAAAATTTAAATTATTTACTTTACTAATGCGTCTGGTGAACAAGGTTTGCAATAGTAGTCTAAGCTGAAAACAATAAAAAATTACTTAAGGTAATTAGTGGGTCAAGAGAGGTTAACCCATCTGGCAATTCTGTCAATAGAAAATGATATTTTTAAAAATATTATTAATGGTAAAATAACAAATGATTTTGGTGCTATTAAAGCTAGAATGGTGAATTAGTAATTGTAAAATCATTCTTTTAAGCATATTTTTTAACAAGTGTTACTTGTATATATTTGTCCCTGTGTTCATAAATAATTGAGGTAGCATTTAATAAAAAGTAAAAATTATTCTTCATTCAAACTATTTACAACGTTTTTTCTTTCTTCTACAGTCCCTACTTATTATTATTAGGGGTTCTGTCTCACAACAGATCCAATCCTTTTGTCTGTGAAACTTAGACCGCCAATGCGTCCTGTCCTCTGCCTCTTCCTTCAGCTCCCAGAACTTTCATATTTTCTTCGAGTCATCTAGTATTTGAATCCTTCTTCCTAAGCTCCTCTTTCTCCCAACCTTTTCTTCTGACGTCGTGCAGAAGACAGTTTCTCCTAAGGATGTATCCGATCCAGTTTGCTTTGAGCCAAAGAATCACGTCCAAATTGGATCTCTTCTCACCCACTTTTCTTAGGACTTCTTCATTTGTCAGCTTGTCTGTCCACCTGATCTTCTCAAGTCTTCTCTAGACCACAAATCAAAGCTCTACAAGTATTTCTTTTACATCTTCCTAAGAGTCCAAGTTTCTACTCCAAACAGCATGATGCTCCAAATGTAGCACTTCATCAGTTTCTTCCTCAGTTCCAAACTCAACTTTCTGATCAGCAGTAACCTCTTCTTGTTGAAAGCTTCCTTGTCCATGCCAATCCTCGATCTAATTTCTTTAGTGCAGTCCCTACTGAAGTTCATAATCAACTCAGACTATAGAATAGAATTAGGCCTACTTATATAAGCTATTTTTTAATTAAAAATTATGAATATTATGAGTATTACTTTTTGTACAAAAATTAACATTGTTATACTATTTAATATACAATTAACAAATTATGTAAGAGACGATAAAAATAGCAATATTTCTACTATATGAGTAAGCCTATTATATTTGCAACGGGTATATAATAAAATCTGACTTTGTCACCTGCTCTGGTTGGGTCACTATCAACATCGTCTCATCTCATTGGGACATATAAAGTCTCCATGGAAAGGATGTTCCTATTATTAGTACAATCGTCGGGCGTCCCCTGGGCAACGGTACATTAATACTTGCTAATATTTCCATAAACTGGGCTACCTGGGCTACGAGTGATGTAGCCCACACACGCAATATTATATATTATTTGTTTTTAAAAAATTAGTAATTTTTTTATGTCTGGAGAGGCGGATGGTGACATTTTCATGTTTTGCCTGGGACGGCAAAAGAGCACAAGCCAGCCTTGTATAAATATACGCAATAATATCAACTGTAAAGTATTTTCCAAATATAAACGCTCATTAGTTTCGTTAACTAGTTTCCAATTCAGGTCCCTCGACCATTGACCCCAGAAGCTGAGTCGTAGGCAGACCTTGCCACAAACACACAGCCACATCTCGCTACTGATATAAATATGTCACGCACACTACTCGTGAAGACAAACTCGTGCGTTAATTGGCTCTGACAAATGTTTGGAAACTTCATGGTTGACCACTTGATTGATTTAGTTTTTCACATCAATTTGCTGTTCATTAGTTTGAATAAAAAGTAATCCTAAATACATAATCCTGGAAACTGACTGCCAGTTACTTCCTTGCATTTAAATTTTTTTAACATAACATTAACATATTTTAAGAAGAGTTACACAAACCATTAGGACAAAATTTATTACTTATCAACACTGTAATTTTTGTAGGACCAAGTATTTTACCTAATTTATTTTCTGTAATTAATTTTTGGTAGAAATAAATTGGTACGTGCATCATGATCAAAAGGTGTGGGTTTTTTTTGGGTCAAAACTGACAAAGTCGCATTCTTATGGGTTATCCCAGTTGATATAATGCGTGTGTTACTAGTATTTGGATGGGTGACAGCCCAGCCTGTGTATATGAACACTTTGGCGCAATACAATGGATAATCACATATATCAACAACAATTTAGAAAGTACAAATATATTTGTGTGACGTTGATAGTATTTTACCATGTATTTTGGATGTATTTTATAGGTGTATTGGTATTTTAAACGTAGCACCCACCTCAGCGGTAGAATTGTCTAAAGCATCACTCTCACAATAGACTGGAAATTAGAATGCTGCTGACGGTGAGATCGAGGTTCGAATCCCAATAAGGCCTATCAAGAGTGTTTTTCCTAAATGTTTTTCCGCTCTCCTCTTTATTAAAGTTTAATTCACACGTTCGCCGTAGATAGAAAGTAGAATCTTCACATCAATTCAAACACTGTATGTTGACTCACTATGCATTGCAACGCAAACTTAAAACAGCTGATTATCAACATATTTTATTTTCTAGTGGATAAACATATATTTTAGATAACTCTACCGATGGATTTTTTTTCAAATTAAAATGCTGTGTCGTGGCACAATCCAATACATCGATACCCACTCTACAAAAATTCCCAACTTCAAAAATCATCAAACAATGAAAGGCGATTCCTTCTGTAGTATATTGTAGAAAGCTTAATTAATCAAATAGTCTATTAGCGCCGTTGTCAGTAGGCAGAGAGAGACAACGGCCGGTGAGTGTATGCCGAATACGGTATGGAAACGAATCATAAGGGAACATGAGCTGCCCAGTAGCAAAATTTCACTCAGCCAGCAATGCTTGAAGTGGCAGCATTGTCAAGTGTTTTTAGTTGTTACTGTCGTGGCTGCTAGACTGTCGCAGTTTTATTATTCAAATTATCATATGTTGTACAGCCAATGCCTTAATTAGGGCTTTATTAAATTTTGAACGCATAAATGCAGTGAATGTTACGGAACATTTTATTGTTTTCTTATCGAAAGCTCTGACTGATGAAATGAGGACATTGAGGTTAGTGTTAATGTTTGACTTCTGAAATACACACTAACTTTTCTAGCAAGTATCCATACTAGTTTGAATTGAACTGATGGATCTTATTTCATTGTTTATTAAAATAGGCTTTCATGAAAGCCATTTAAATAGGCTCAGAGGAACTATGAAGGAAGAGGAGTAATATGGCTGTGTTAAATTGTTACAACGCTTATAATTTTTCATTTGATTAAGTAGACTACATTAAACACAAAATTAAGGTTTTTTTTCCCTGTAACATTTTCAAATTTGGGATAAATTTTTAAATGAGTTATTTAGTGTTCGATTTGCATGAAATTTCGTATAACCATGTTGTTTAGCATGCTGATTTTTAATTTGCCATAAGTTATTTAATAAAATGTCAGGGGAAGCCCCTTCACCCTCACGCGCTAAATTAAAATATGTTTTGAATAATTTATTGACGTACCAGTATTAACATTTTAGGGCAACTTCCATGAGGTTATGAAGTAGGACATTGGCAGACATAGCGTATAACTCGAACGGGTAGTAAAACGCGGTGCTAAATAAAAATTGGTAGACATATATCAAAATACTGTAGAAGTATCTATAAATTCCATTTTGTAATGCTTTATTTTACAGTGGAAAATGTGTTTAAATAAACATGACCAAATTGCTATTTTTTTTGATGACGTGACTAGCGAGTTCTACATCTCCGGTTGCTTACTAGTTAAATATTGCTTCCAAGTGTGTTATAATAAAGCAGCGGTTTCCAACCTAGGGGTCGCAGCGAGTTTTGGGTGGGGTCACAATATAGAGGTTTTAGCTTTGTATTCACTTTTTCAAGGATTTTAATGATTATAAGAAGATGCGAAATTCTAATAGAAACTTAAGTTGTTAAAGTGCTAAAACCGACCTAGTTACTGCTTAGGCTTCTTTTGACTATTCCGTTCTGATAGCTTCTTGCTGACTTGGTTTACCGTGGCAGCCTTGTAGTGCTGCTAGCATAATATAAATTCATCCCCCAACCCCGGGATTGTTGATTCTCTTTTACTACATATTGGTCGCATATAATCGTTACGATAAGCAATTAATAATAATTTAAACAAGCATTAGTGGATGTCACGCTCTTTTGGTTTGGTTTGTTGGTGAAGGTGAAGTAAGGATTTTAATTCTGGCCAGCGGTAGTTTATCTTAATATCCCTCCAAGCAAATAAGTGTACATTTCCTCTAAATTTTATCTATCTCCCACTGATGTAGCTAACTGTAGATAATCCGGGCTGGTAGTAATACACAGTGAAAAAAACTTAAAAACTAGGATTTGAACGCTTTTAAGTTATCAACGGGTCGCGATGGCCGCAGAGAGAAAAGTTGTGGTCATAAATTACAAAATGTTGGAAAACACTGTAACGAAGTTAAATTTTTTAATCTAAAATACACGATTTGAACAATATCTGCAAATTTAAATAAATATATTTAAGCTCAATTGGATATTTAGCTCAGATGTAGGTAAATTGAAATAAATAATAATTAGAGTTACACTGAAAAAGCCTTGTAGCTTTAAAAATCCAGTATGAACAAATAAACAAGGCTGTCACAAGGAAGAGGTTTTGGGGGCTCAAACCACCCCCGAAATTCTATGAACAAAATGGCTTTATTTGTGGTTCAAACAATATCAAACTCAAGATACAAGTACAAATTAGGGGGCTGTGTTGCCATTAAAAAACATTTCAGATAGCTTCTAGAGGTGTTTAATATTTAGAAATTTTCCCAGCCTTCGAAAGTTAGGGGGTTATGGTGCCATAAAAAACACTTCAGATAGCTTTCTAGAGGTGTTTAATACTTAGAATTTTCCAAGCCTTCAGCATTTAGGGGGCTATGTTGCAAAAAAAACTTCAGATAGCTTCTAGAATTGTTTAATATTTATAATTTTTCATAGCCTTCAGCAGTTAGGGGGTAATGTTGCCATATAAAACACTTCAGATAGCTTATAGAACTGTTTATCAATTAGAATTATTTCTATCTTCGGACAATTGGGGGATGTGCCCACCAAACCCCCCCCTGAAATTATTGGTTGGCTACGGCCTTGCAAATAAATAAATAAATTTAAAAATACAGTTGCCTAAAAGCTCGGTTCAAGGCTTGATTATCACCCCAAATTACAAAAAAAGAGGGGTAGCTTCCTTCTGCCCCCCTCCCCTCCCCTCCCACGTTCTCAACATTGCCCTTCTTGTACTCTCATTTGCTACTTGGGAAAATTGGAAATTTTTATAATTTCGAAATGATTAGAGTTGGTAAAAACACTGGTTCACCCCCACCCAAATATATTTCGTGCAACGCCACTGGTGGTGAATATAATTCCGGTTCTCTCCCACTTCCTGATATCCCAGAGAACTACAATTTGGTATGGATGCTATGGAGCATTACATCTCTATTAACCTAAACTTCAAAAATCCAATATGGTGGACACAAGGTACAAATTGAACCCTAGAGAGGTTACATTTGGTATGGACGCTATGGTAAGGAGCCGTGGTGGGAAACCTGGTCTCCAATCACCATAAGTGGCTAATAGGCCAGAAAAAGTGTGATGAATTTGAGTTTTCCAACTCTTACAGTAAACTAACTTTTTTTTCTTTAGAGCGTGTGCTGGTTTTAACTTGACATTTCCTGCATATCTTTGGAAGAATTCCGCTTTCTGAATGAATCATTGACGCAACAATTGCCACCCAACTCTAACCTTCTTTTTTATTATTTCAATGGCTTCGAATTGGCATTTAAATTATTGCGTGACCCATTCCACTTTGATATTACAAACTAAAGCAAAGAAATGTCCACCCTTCTCTCTCTTGACAAGCGTGGATTTCAAGATGATTTGCTTCTTTTTTTCTTCATGGTCTGGAACACTTGAAAATGCACAATAATTCTTCAGTTGCAAATATGTGACTTTGAAGTCTGGCATTTCGAAATCATTGCCCAAGTTTGGATCAATATGGGTTTGTGAACCAACGATCTTTACGATGAGGTCCATCAAGTCAAAATAAAGATCTCGAATTATTGATTCCAAGTTGGAGGTGGGACTAAGATTTGCATTGAGTTACGATATTCAGCCTATGTTTCTGCAACTTGTCAGACAAAAGGACAAGACAATAGCATCTTATTTGTCTGAAACAAAGGTAAATTTGAACTGCACTCAGTCAATTATTGAAAGAGTTACTAAGCTTGTGCCAACCTACGCCTATAGCCAACTATCCCCGGTATCCCCTATTTAACGAACAATTTCTGACTCAAATTATTAAATTACACAACACCTAGCCTCCCGACTATTGATTCAATATGAAGTCCCAATTTTTTCCATGATATTTTTTAGGCCATGCCGGGAATCGAACCTAGGAACCTTATCTCAGTAACCAAACACACGGCTGACTAATCCGAGACCCGGGCAAAGTCTCCCCTCCCGGCTACCGCTAGTAAAACTCGCGTGCATGCCACAGTTTTTGTACCGGAGTGTACTGACATATCTGAATGGCAATGATGGAGAGCGTCCCTCAATAATTAGGCAGCATTTAGCCCGCAGTTTGTCTTCACCTGTTTATCCGCGTCACGGATGCGTCCCGACACCCTTCACCCCTCACTCCCCATCGTCTCTAATTAAAGAACCTGCTAATGAATCTATCTTTTCACGCGTCTCTAAAGCTGGCTAGCGCGAGACGCGCGGGTGAACCCACGTTTAGAACCAACAAACATGTATGTCTGTCTAGCTGACTGTCTATCTCTCTCTCTCTGTTTGCTCGTTAAAAGTCTGTGTACCCTTTATTTATTGGTTGTGTTTTACACCGAGAGCTACGGTCTTTATTTTTGTTTCTATTTTATTTTGTCAGTCTGTTTGTCTGCGATTAAAAGTGTTCTCTTTCCAACACAAAGCAGTTACACTTTGGTGGCTGTTACTAATTAATCCTAAAACAAGTGTGGCTCAATTTATATTGTTTTAATGCTAGCCAGCGTTTATTTGTTAATTTATACAGTTTAATGTAAGTTTTATTTTAACAGCCTAATTTATAAAGCATTAATGAAAAGGATGTGTATAGTAAATGCATCAACATTTGCGTAGAAAGGCGATGGGCAAACCAAGTTATTAATCGCATGGAAAACCATCCCCAGTGTACTCAGCCGAGATTCGAACCTTGAACTCCCAATCACCGGAATTGCATAGTTTGTCATATACCACACACTTTGGTTGGATTTCAAAAGCATGATAAATAAATTGTTTAGTTAAATTATTAGTTGCTTTTAATACCAACTTAAATATAGTATCAATTAAGTGAAGGTAACGTTACCTGTGTGAAACATGTGTATGTAATGATACATTTGTTTATTAGTTACAGTACATTCTGGGTATTTAGAACTATAGCAATCTTACCTTGACTGATTACACTATGGCCCTGTCTTGTTAAACAATACACCTCAGTGGATCTCAACAAAGTAAATAGAGTTTTTATTGAAGTTTACCCGCTATTTTACTTAACATACACCTTTGTTGATTTTGTTTTAGTTAATTAAGTTACAGTATTTAAGAATGAGTTAATAATTTTTACTCTCCCACATAATTTACTTGAAATGTTATTGAACGGATTTGAACATTCCTCTTACAAATGTGTTTAAAGTGTATTATTTAAATAATTCGTAGGATGTCCACTCCTTTCTCTTATAATCCTTTAATAATGCTTTGTATTTTCAAACTTAGAAAATATGGTTTTACAGAAGCAATTTATAAATACTAAAGTTAAAATGACAATGTTCAGTTTAACCGTAGAGACATCCCATTGTCCTTTAAAGAGGGAGTGCACTTTCCCTCAAATACACGATCTGCCTGAAGTGCACTTTCCATTTACTTCATATTTTTGCTAGGCCTAGTATCAACAATTTAAAATGTATCAAATAAATGTGCACTATTTATTCTAAAATAAATCATATGCGTGAATATAAGTGTATCAAAGTTGTCGCAAAACACTAGTATAAAATATGAAGAGCTCTCTGCACCCACCTGACTGTGTTTCCAACTGAGCCGGTTCGTTTGTGGCCAGAGTGGACGTGGACACCACGCCAGATACACCTTCCTCTTCCTCCCCTCCTCTTGACATCCCCTCTGAAGAGTCCTCATTCCGGGGATCCTCCTCACCTTCATCCTCATCATAGTCTTCCTCCGCATGATAGTCGCCGAGAAGTCGAGTGTCCACAGAAGAAGAGTCCGCGCTCGCTATGGATGTCACTGAAGAGCTTACGCACGACGGAGGAGAGATCGTAATCGGAATATGTTTAAACTCATCCAAGTCCCTTCTGAGATGAGCCATCCTGGAGAACGGAGGACCCTCGTCAACTGGAGACGTTGACGGAACTGGAAGGAAGGAAGGGCAATAAACATGGGACCTTCCCTGGGACATTTCGGTGTGAGAGTGTCTTATTTCTTCCGGTTCATCTCTCGTCGGGTGAAAGAAGCCCGAGTTTTTTGAATGTTTATATCTGTTCTGGGTTGCAGTTGAAGATGTATCTGAAACTGTCGACCACGTGGTGGCACCTTTTGAATTTCTTCGCGGAGACATATTGGAGGATTCTGATATTTCTTCATCCGATGTGGAAACTTTACCTGACGGGGATATGAATAAATTCGATAGTCCTGAAGACGGACTTGATGAAACGGCTGAAAATGATCTTGAAAGAGAAACGTTAATCTCCGCGGGTCCATGATCCGGACAGAAGTTATGTTGCACTTCCTGAGATGGGTTTTTAGAGAAACACTCAGGGACATCCATTTCTTGGTAAACAGCTGGAGTTGGTGATAAATGTGATGTTTGGAGTAAGGGCTGTCGTGTAGGTTTTGTCCCAGACAGGAGTTTTTCGATTGAAAACGAATCTGAAGGCCGCCGACCGCTTATAATAGTTTTAGTTGCTTGTATGAAAGGCGTGGAAGACGAGTTTGCTTTATTCGCCTCCATTTTATGAGAATATGAACACACACGCACTTGTATAAATCTTAGAAATAATTATGTCACCTCATAAAACACTTTAACAGTGTAAAATACACTGTAAATATAGAATATTTAATATATTATTATTTAACTCTACCATTTTAAATTAATTGTCTAAATAAAAGTCGTCAGTATTTTGAATGAATAAATATGAGTAAAGTATATGGGAAGAGAGGAAAATAACTTGCAGTTTTTCTTAGTTCAAATTTAATAGATTATACTCGGATACTTTATTACACTCATGTTTATTAAGTGAGTTGCTGTTTTATTGTTTTAACGAGTTTCAGTTGCCAAAGTGATTAAAATAAGTTATTCCCAATTCCTATAACTTCGCGATAAACACCAGAATAACAAAACACTCAAAGCCATGTGCATATAAATGTTTAATATGTCATGTATGATTGATCTAGTTCTAAAAAAATATTTAAAACAAATCTAAAAAATTAATACTATTCAATCAATCAATATGTTCCAAAGTTAAATGACGGCGCGCTACATAAATAATTTTGATTAATCCATTAGTATATAAACAAGTTGATAGGCTTCATTTAATAAATCAATAAAAAAATATAGGCTACACATAACAAGTATGCTTAGCAAGTGTCAAGAATTCATGTTTATAAACGAGTAACCCTGTAGGCAATTTACGTTTGGTTAGGTTTTTTTTTAATAAGACATATCAATTAAACTTTCAGGACCTTTTGTTATTCAAACACCGATACTCACCATTTAAGGATTCCCTTAATAATTTATACAGATATAAAGGCCAAACTGTGTGAAAAAACAATACAAATATTTCACAGTACCATGCGTTATTTTTATCTTGAAGTATGGAACAAAATCACATCACATTTTTATAGGTTCATTGTAATCAAGTAAAGGTGATACCCACTATCTTACTCTATGAAAGTACTAACCACAAAATGGCATCTATTAAATAATCTTGTTTGCATATTTTATCAGTGTAAGCTCTGTTGTTACAGTACATTACAATAAGCAACATTCTACTAGACTAGACCAATATTTCCGTGATACGAGGTGAATAATTTTTTTCACTGCCCTTTCCATCACACCCTTTTTCTGAGCACTAAACGTAACTTATTTATAAATAAATATTTAGCGAATACTACTGCTTATCTAATATTTTTTTTAAATTGAATAATACGGCACATTCAACTCACATCGTCACACCAAACTCGCGTAACGAGTCAAACGTACCCCCACCAAAGTCCTAGAAACTCACGCGTGGTCCTCACATGCCCCATTTAACTAAATGTTTGCGTATGTAAATGAAGACCCGGAGGGAACACACACATTCCCCTCACCCCTCCTCTCACTCTTGTGGGCAAGATGCATCACTCCCTCTCCCTCTCCGTATCTAATGTAATGAACCTCCCACCAATAGTGAGTCTGAGAGGGCGTGGTTGGATGGGATCTGATTCTCCGGACACGTGGCTTGGGTGCTCTTGGATTGGGTGTAGGCATTAAGAGGGGGGAATGTTTATTTATACATCAAGTCAAAGAGAAGCGGGGAGTAGGGTGGGGAAGACCGGTTTACGTGGCTTAGTAGATACGGTATTTTATCACTAAAGTTCTTTATAGTGCTTATTTTTTGCACAATTCATTACCATGCCGATATTCTAGTCAATGCTCATAGTTTTGCATTTGGCTTACGGCAGGGGGAAATGGATTCAAATTTATGATTTCTTTGGAATGTGTTATATTACAGTGCTCAAATTGGGAAATTTTAACAACCGTAACGGTAACAATTGACAACCAATAATTCTTTAATCTATTTTACAGCATGAAACTATTACATTGGTAGAACCTATTGCATTGTATATACACACTCAATAAGTTGCATTCCAAGCCATGCCAGTTTAATTGAATTTCTGTGAAATGAATATCACATTCCCGTTTACTATACTAATATAATTTATTGATAATTACAATTAATTAATATTGATTTGTACTGAAACAAAACATACACTGCCACAGTAAAACAATATCCAATATTTAACTATGTTGGTAGGCACTAGTCTAAAACCATCCAATATTCATTATTAATTTAAATTATTTATAATCAAATTCAAAATTGATTATTTTCAGCTTAAGAATTAAAAATGATATCTTGTTGAGATTAAATATAAACATTACATTGTTGTTTCTCATCTATTTCATTCTTATAAAAAATAAGACACTTGAAACATCGAAACATGTTAAGGATACCTATCATTTGTGGGGAAAATATTAGACTGAAATTAATTGAATCACAATGAGAGAAATATGTACGCTAAAAAATTCCCCAATCACTTATTGTAAAGTAAAAAGTAGTTTCATCCTACAAAATGTTGCTACAGAAGAGGCAAAATATGGCACCAGAAAATTTGAAAAATTCTTTGTTTTACATTGCTATAAAATATTATGAGAATGTTAAGAATTATTATTAGGCTACTATTTAATCCAAATGAAACATTTTGTTTCAATGTAAAATGTTTTGAAACAAACACTGCTCATTAAATTGGCAGAAACAATCAGATATTCTTTAATGTGACGCCCTTTCTCATCATCATCATCATCATCATCATCATCAACTGTTTCAAGCCTGTGGCCGGGTCAGTTTAGTAAAATGCCTCCATTTTCCTCTATTCATCCACCACTCTTCCTCTTTTAATTTCTTCCATTCTTCTCCTCTCACTTGAACACTTTCTGTTATCTGCTCTTCTCATCTTGTCCCCCCTTGTGGTATTTTTCCTACATACTTTATTTCTAACATTTTCTTCGACATCCTCTCTTTTTCCATCCTCATTACATTCCCATACCATCTCAGTCTTGCTTCCTCTACTATCTCATATACTCCCTGTACTCCTGCTCTTTTTATTTCGGTCATCGTCTTACTAAGTCTGTCGTAGTAAATCCCTTTCTATATTACGTGCAAATTTTTATTTATTTAAGTATTATTTCGGACACTACCAGGACAGTGTTTTTTAAAAAACAAATATTGGCAGTTATACCTGCGTGATGGAATTTCGTATGTATTTGCATATTTCAGACATCACATACTGGGACTTGAATTTGCATATAAATTCTGACTCTACTGATTAGGCTCAGTTTTAATAAATACGCTTAGCATTTTTAAAGATTTAGCCGCCGATGAACGAACATCATTCGTCATTTTTCATTTCATTCAATGCAATAAATATTTTGAAGAAATCAAGTTTAGTTATAAGACTGACACGGCAAGGAAATATTGTAGCCAGCTTGAGTAGAAAAATAAAATTTCGCGTGAAATATACTTTATAAAAAGAAATATGTACTTACAAAATAGGTTTTTATTTTGCTGGTTCACTTGTGGCACAGAGTTCAAAACTTCAAATAGGTACGATATTTACACTATTAAATAAAATTTGAAACTGAAGGCAGAATAATGTTTTACCTACAAACAGAAACAGCAAATGCCCTTTCCAAAAATAACCCCCACAATAGAGGCTACAAAAGGAAGGGGGAAAGATCAACATCTGTAAAATATTTGTGTTGAAGTCATTGTCTTGTTATAGGAATCTGTTGTGAACCAAATTCTTGGAAAGCCCAGTGTAATACAAAATATAATACACTATACAGATGCGTAGTTAGTAGCATATAGGTCCGTTCTAAATCCAATTCACTATAAAGAAGCGTAGTAGGATCTGGGTTCGTTCAGACTAGAATAGAGATCCTTTTGAAAACGATAGGAAGAACGAAGAAGTGGCGTTCTAGTATGCAGGCGGAACGCTTTAAACTTGTGTTGTATCAACCGGAACACTTATAATATATTTTTGTATCAACCGGTACGGCGTTCCGGTACAATTTGAGCACTGGTTATACAATAAAAATACTATTTAGTTATTTTTTTAATGTTAGACATTATTTTTTTAAACAAACTTGACCTAAAATATAGACCGATTAAAGGACCCTAAAATTAATATAACGCTTAAATACCAGAAGTAGAACTATGTATACATGACGAGGGCGTACTTTTAAGAAACTAACCAGATCTCGTTTGAAAGTAGGCTGTGTTGCAATATTGCGAGAATAAAATTCCTCAGTTCATCAAGATCCGGTCTGAGTCTTGTTGCCAAGTTAGTTTTATTTTTAATGTGTAGTTAGTGTCATTTCAAATCGACCTTTGGATTAACCGCAGCATCATAACGAAGTGAAAATCCGGAATAATGGGGAATCATTACCATCATTACCAATAGTCTATACCAGAGATGTCCAACTTAGGTAATCCGAGAGCTATACTAAAAAAAATAAAAATAAAAAGATCAATCCGAGGGGCGCATCCTGAATTGTAAATATAGTGCAGGTATTAAAAAAATATGGAGAGTCCGACCATTTCTCAAATTTCGTAATAAAGAAAAGTCATGTTGCTTATAAATGTTCTTAGTAAAACATCAAACAACATACAACAAGATATCTACAGCTCAATAACTTATTTTAGAAACATCACCCACGGTTTTTTATGACATCAGGAACACTAACTAAACGGTTCCTACATTCATTGATTAACGTAAATTATTATTAATTATTTTAAAACATGTTATTACATTAGAACACGCCCTTCAAATTAACTCAACCCTTTTTATTTTATTTTCATGACTTCTTACTAACCACCCGCATTTAACTGCGCGAGCGGGGTAGGGTTCCGTAAGATATCATTTTAGAATAAGTGTACCTACAATTGTTTGAAGGGAGAGAGTGAAACTATTTAGGAAAAAACACCCTTGCTACACCCAGACACAGATTAGATGACACTTAGAAAAGTTACTTGATCTACTTTTGTGTATTTATAAATCAAGTCGTTATCTGACGATGTCACTTTTTATAAATCATAAATATCTATAAAATAACACTGGTAAAGTATTGAAACGCTGCCAATATTGAAAGTAAAAAAGTTTGTATTTTTTAAGAGCCCTTCGTATGACAAATTGGACTGTGGCTATGTAATATAACATAATATTTGTTGCAACAGCTCCAAGATCTCGTCCCCGGAGTATGACATTCTGTCCTCATTTTCCCACTTTGCCTCTGGATAAGGAAACAATTTGTTTGCTTGGTTGATGGTTTATTACCTCACATAAAAAAAAAACTCAGATATTGTTTAAGGAAATGGCCGTTAAAACATTTTCGCCATTGTTCTAAAGGGAAAGTGCATTCCTCGACACAATAAGTTTCTGTTAAAATAGAAAGTGTCCATGGCTGACTTTATATTGGTTTAGCCTCTCTGAAGCCCCGCAGAATAATTGGAATCGAATCCTGGACACAGACAAGGTATACACCCGAACCACAGCCTCCAGGTTAAAATATCTGCGATCCGTGAAAGGGCTTCAGGCCTTCAACAAGAGGATTGCTAGGTGCCAACCTACTTTTCACATAATCCTATCTCATAAAGAGCCTACTCAAACTGCACATTACGATTACAATGGTGTATACTCTGGAGTATGGAAGTGCATGAATCACTACGACTTGCTTTTAGGTAGTCAATCATAACAGATGTGACCTAATCACTCCGACAGGAACAACAAATTAAGATTTATAATAACGATACAAAAGCTATAGTTATTCTTAACATTTTAACTACAAATTAAGTGTCTCAATAAACCAACTTATTCATAAATATAACTTTCATTTAATATTAAATTAATATTCATTTATATGTTATAATAACCTAGCCATATACGTTGGTAAGAGACGTACAGTACCTACCTGGCACTCAAACCTAAGACATTAGAATCTAGCGCCCACGAACAAGTAACACTTGCATATCGAGAACGATCAGGGCATAGTGCTACATTTGAGCCAGGCAGGATCCGAACCCGAGACGTCTGGTGATGGGCGTCACGTGCGTTTACAACTATCGCCTAGCAGCCACGCTGAGCCTAGAACCCAAAACAGCTTGTTAGCATATAACGAACTACCTGAACACCTTTAGGCCTATAGATAACATGAAGCACTCCGGTCATTAGCAGAAAAAATTAGGGGAAAGTATTTTGGATATAAGGAAAGGTGTAAAAAAAAGAATGTAACAGTGTAGAAGGTGAATGCTGTGTGTGGTAAGGGTGGCAATTAGAAGCTGCAGAGGAGAACAAGGTAAGGAGAGGGGAGCAGAGAAGGATGAACGGATGTGAGCAAGGAGCTGAGTGATTGTCGCAAGTCGAGAGGATTTCCTGTCAGGATACTCATCAGGGGTTAGCAAGGCTTGTAGCGGGAGCGCTGATATCACTCGCAACATCTAGGCACATCTCGCAAGGGACCGATCACGGGAAGATATGGCTTCGAATCTCGCCGGGGTGTACTGAGGGGATTTTTTACTAAATAGTTTTCCACTCTACGTCCATTCCAATCAGGGTAAATTTCCTATAAATTCTACTTTACTCATTCCTCATTGGTGTAGTAAGTATGCAGAAGAGGTTTGCTTCTGGATTTTGTGAGAGATATTTCCAGCCACTTCTTGTATGGTGACTCAACGATGATGGTGGCTGTACCAGTTCTTCTTCCTCGATTAAACCGTTTTATCTTCAATGGTGCTGGAGAAATATGACGGAGGAGTCGTTTCAGATGAACTAGCTCCTTGATTAAAAGGCCCTACCAAATTCTGTGGTGCTTGCACGGTGCGTGATGTTTCATTGGCAGGTACTGAGGAATCTTCGTTGCCTCTTTATTTATTGACTAATAAAAGATACACCGTACTGGCCTCAGTGATCTATTGGTCAGTTATCTATTGGTAGGATAAATTCCTGTGGCCCTAGATCCACTAAGAGCGATTTCACCAGTCTGCACTTTCAGATAGTCATGTCCTAAATGTTCAGCAATGTCGTGTTGGTTAAGAACCTTTGTATTATGCCTCAACCACATGCGAATCTCCTCACTGTAATAACTCTTCAGTGGGCCCATAAAAGAATAATCCAATGGTTGGAGCTTATGTGTGGTGTGAAGTGGCAAACAAATAAAGTGGCCATGGCTAGCTCTTGCCAAACTGATAACAACAATGTTTCCTTTGTGGTTAACATATCCATATAAAACTATATCAAAATCGGGGAATCTTCCTTAGGTCTGGTGATTTCAATGAAATGTTTTAAGCCACTGAGTAAACAGGTTGGTCTGCACTCAGCCTGATGGATAACATACAGCAACTGAGCTAGGTGATTCTCCTTTCATGAGAAAATCGCTCATATTTTTCCTTGGAAAAATAAAAAGTGGAGGCACAAAATTACCAGCTGCACTCATGCATGCAATGAGAGTAACCAGAAACCCTTTTCCAGCGGCAATAAGTCGTTTGCCTCTGCGACCAATAATACACACTTAATTTGAATGAGATTGACAGAGAAACTACGTAACACAATATTCGGCCAGTATTTATTTTTAGATTATTATAAGTAACTATTATTTTTAAATAACATTTAATTACAATTTTCATTATTTTTATCATACAGTTAGTTTTTATTTTATTATATTTTACTTTAGGGTGTTAAATTATGTTAAATAAAAAAATAAGTTCGGGCATTATGGAATAGTAGTACTCCATATTGCCCGAATCGCCATTTTGAAAAACAATATTTTTGTTAGCTTATAATTACAGTAAAATAATGTTTTAACTCAAAGATAAGCATGAATTAGCCTTGACCTAATGATTAATGTTGATTTGAATTAATAAGAACAGTAGAATAAAGAAATATAGCATGATAAACATTAACCTGAATTTTTTTTTGTGACAGCCAAAACAAACAATCATCTCTCACAAAACAATCAGTTGATTTGTCGAAGTCACTAGTCCTTCGAAATTATTTTCTGTGTTATTTGAAATAGTTGACGATAGATGGTGACACTTAACATATGAGAAACAATGGTATTCCGTATTGTCCGACTATTCCATAATATCCGCATCTCCTATACATCCAATTAACATTGTTTCTCATCAAACATGTGTGAATATTACGATACCCCTATTCAATTGACTACCTGGTACGACTTCAACCAAACTAAACAAGAGTTGGCATGTGACAACAGACCCCCATGTAATTAGTACGTACAAATGGTGGTAAAGGTGACAGTGAAAGTTACAAAAATTACAAAAACTACGTTAATGTATTCAATAAATACAGATACCCCCCCTCCCTATATTTACCCCAAAAAGCAAGGTCATGGCCAGTCAATAATTTCAGGGTTCAGGGGGAGGTGGGGGGGGTTTGGTGGGCACATCCCCCAATTTCCGGAAACTAGAAAAAAATGTTAAATGATAAACAGTTCTAGAATCTATCTGATTTTTTTTATGGCAACACAACCCCCTAACTGCCAGAGGCTAGGACACATTACAAATATTAAACACCTCTAAAGGCTCTCTGAAGTGTTTTTTATGGCAACATAACCCCCTAACTGCCAAAGGCTATGAAAAATTCTAAATATTAAGCACCTCTAAAAGCTATCTGAAGTGTTTTTTGGCAACATAACACCATAACGTTTGAAGGCTAGGAAAAATTCTAAATATTAAACACCTCTAGAAGTTATTTGAAGTGTTTTTTCTGCAGCATAATTCCCTAACTACCGAAGGCTAGAAAAAATTCTAAATACTAAAAACACTTCTAGAAGCTCTCTGAAGTGCTTTTTATGGTAGCACAGCCCCCTAATTTGTATTTTTATCTTAATTTTAATATTGTTTGAACCATAAATAAAGCCATATATATTTTGTTCATAAAATCTTGGAGGGGTTTAAATCCCCAAATCCCCTCACTGGCTACGGCCTTGGCAAAAAGTTATTTTCAAAACCATCTTCCCTTATACGTTTTCTTACAATACATTATGCCAAACATAGGCATAGATAACCTGTATCGGTGATCACTCCCGTGTTTGATTGGATTGCCTTTGAAGGAGAGATCAGGGTTTGAATCCCAGTTGGGGGGTATTTTTTCTTCAATGATTGTCCACGCTTCTTCCACAAAAATCATGTACAACTCTTTAATTAGAATTACTTCAGCCCGAACGGACACCAAGACGCAGTGTTGGGTGGGGGGAGGCATTAATAAAAATGCTACACAGAAAGAATGAACCCACTTTAAATCATTTCTAGAGTCATCTAAGGTTTGAAATTTTCCCGGACCCCCCCTTTCAGTTAGAGTCCCCTATCCCCACTTCTAAATTACTTCCGGAGTGTCTGGAATATTCTCGTTTGCCCGTTTGAAGAATATTTACTGACAATCCAAAAAGTTAAATTCATCTGCCTTTGAATGGGACGTGTTCCATTCAGCTTCTCTTTGACACATGGTGTCGATTCAGACCGCTTTAAGTTAAATAGAGTGAGTCAATGTTGACTGCTGTGGTATCTTCCACACGGCTGAAATAAACTGTTTATAAGGAGGTCCCAGACACGTTAGATGTTTGAGAAAACACCAATTAAAACTAAAGTCTAACCTAAATTGCCTCCCTCCCCCTTCTCCCGTGTTTCCGCCGAGAGGTGTTGAAGAGTGTCTTGTTGAGTTCACAGGTCAAACAGTGGCGCCACACGGGGAATACACCAAGGGGGCCCATCTGGTACTGTCTGGATGTGTAGCTACTGCTCGACTACTGTTACGGTGGGGGAGGGAAGACGATTAATTAGCTTAGTTTATGTTCTCCGCTCTCTGCGGATGTCCACATATTTACACTAATTAGAAAAAATTTGGAAAATGTGGGTTATGTTTTTAGAATAAATGAACCCAAATTTGCATGGAGAAAGAAGAGAACCTATTTGGAAAAAAATATACTCAGTACACCCGGCTGATATTTGAGCCCGAACCTTCTCGATACTACCAAACCAGACACTTAAACCATCGAATCCTATCTATACATTTTTGTCAACTTTTCTTAAGTATTTTTTACTTTCTCTCGACCCCTAGAAGAAATAAAGTATTGTGATCTTCAAAAAATCTAACTCGAGAAGGACTAAAAAAGCTAATTATTTTTATTGATGAACTCTTTATACAGTTTTTTTTAAAAGTTGAGAAATAAAAATTAGAACTATGAGAAAACAATTAGACGATCTATGCCGATGAAAGTGATGGACAACATGTTGAGGTTTGCCTGATGTCCGGTGGAGCTCATCTGAGTGACATTATCTTCAAAAAGTGAAAAATGTAGTATGTAGGGGAAAGTTGGGTAAAACCGGGTAGGCGAGTCAAACCGGGTATCCGTGTTTCTTCCCACCTGTTGATGTGATCTCGTGCCTGTAGCATAAAATCACATCAGGATCATCTGTAAACAGTTTGTCTTGAGATACAGAAGGGTTTAGGTTGCCGGTATTCATCTTGCGAGAAGTTTTATAAATTGTGAAAAGTTTTTTTTTATTATTTTCATGTATTTGTGACTTCATACAAAAATCCCGCAACACTTCTTCGGTGTGGTAAATACATAATTGTTTTCTGTAGCTTTTGCACGTTATTTTCCCGCCTTGTCCAAGTCTCTATCTTGTATTGTGTGGAAGGGAAGCCATATTTATTTTTAGTAGTCATACAGTCTAAAACCATGTACTTAGGAGTGGGGCAAAGCCGGGTAGTACCCGATTTTATCCCACGCACAATATTGTCATTTGCTATTATCATTCATGATGGCCATCAATAAAATTGACACTGCCAAACCATCAACATCTAAACTTGACACTGCCAAGCCATAAATCAACATTAGAAATCGACACTATCAAGTGACAAACATTGGAAATTGACATCAAGCCATCAACATCTAAAATTGACACTACCAAGCCATCAACATCCGAAAGTGATGGATCTGCGTTCAATGTTTCCCCACTCTTGCTCATTCCAGTTCCAAAATAAAATGAAAAGCCAAAAAACGAATGACAACAGAAAACGAGGAAAAAGAGAAAGTTTGACTTAGACACCTTATAAAAAAAAATTGAAGAATAATTGGCCAAGACTATAAAACCAGTTAAAAAACGAAAACTTTTTGAAGATGAGCATGAAGGACCGGAGAAAGAAGAGCAAACCACAGAAAAACCAAAGAGGAGAACAACANAAAAAAAAGACGCGTCAAGAAGAGTGGTCATCCTCCGAAGATGAAGAGTGGTCACCCTCCGAGGATGAAGATGATATGGATATTGCCTGCACGTTTCGCAACAAACTGTTCATGCACTCAAGATCAGGAGAAGTCTGGATACAGTACTTGGTGTGCCGAGAATGGGCACATGAAGCCTACAGTGGACACGACCTAGAGGGAAGATTACCTTTGTGATTTTTGCACTGGAGTTTCCAAACAAATTAATCTCAAATAGTTTTCTGTATCGTTCAATTATTGAAAGATTTAACGAAACATGTTATTGAATTATATATGTGTAATGTGTGAAGTGTGAAATTTGAAATAAATTAAAACATTTTGTTATTGGGAGATGTGTGCATGGTCTTTTATGACTACCTGGCTTTACCCCACCCACCATTTAAATTTGTGTCCAAGATAGCATAGTTTTCCCTCAACATGTGTCATTTTTAAATAGTCTAGAACCTTCTAGAAGCTGCTGTTCCTTTGTTTGATTCCTTTTGCGTTTTAGAGTGGTTTTATATTTATTATTATTATTTAGCACCGCGTCTTACTACCCGTTCGGGTTGTACGCAGAGTGGTTTTATAGATCTAAGACACTTAGGTACCTGGTTTTGCCATACTTTCCCCTAGTTTTTTTTTATAGGAAATAATTACTTTTCAACTAAAGTGTTAATTTTCAAGTTACTAATAATTGTATAATGGTTTCGGCGCCACCCTGTATTTTTTAAAGTGTCCAAGGATTTATTTTTTAATCTCAGATTCTGAAGACAGACACGCACGCTTTCATCTAAGCTACAGTAACTTGAGTTTGAATAATAACATTAATATTTCTATAATTTCCGAAATTTTCAAAACAATAATCTTGGTCGCAAACAGATGGAAGATTTAAAAAAAAAAGTTTAATTGTTTTTCACGGTGCACTCAAATGAATGAATGTGTTTTCTTTTGTTTACATATTTTATACAATGATCGATTGACCTTGTATTTCACGATTGACCTTGTATCGCTGTTTACGACCAAAGGGTGTTAGCGGTCCTGGTATCGTGGTTATGACCGAGATGATAACAAGCCTCGGTTTGGTAACGCTTTCCTTGACCAATACTACTATGGTTGATGAGATGTGCAGCTAAAGAAACAGTTATCTTTTTACTTGGGTTCGAACACGCCTGGAAACATTGTAGTTGAGTTAGACTCTTCCTTCTATCATTTTCTTCCAAGTTTCATTTTTCTCAGAATAAAGAACATCAAAAATAGATAAGTTATAAACATTTTTGCTCGTGTCAGCAATTAGTAGAAGCTGGTGTATTAATTGGACTGAGTAGTGACGTAAGCATGAATAATGTAGCTGAAATGGCGCCAGGATTAAATTTAATAATAATAATAATAATAATAATAATAATAATAATAATAATACAAATGATATTTTAAAGCCGTCATATTTGTAGTCCCGATCCACTTATAACCTGACAGTGTACCCCTGATTACTAGTATTCCAATATAAATAAGTGGTTACAAAATAGTAATGGATCTTACCTTAATTATAAAAAAAGGTCAAAATATTCATTTTAAAAATAGTTATAAACATTTTGGAGAGGGTCTGTAAAATACGGCTATTTTGCGTTTCTTTTTTTGAAAATAAATAAATAAATAAAGATACCTTTGAAGCAAGATCTTGTCAACTACATAAGAGGCGTTTGACAAATAACTAGAAGACATTATCTCACCGAGGAACGTGTTGAAATTAGTAACCACGCCCAGTTCTTGTATTTTAAAAATATTAGAAGAAGAGACCTCTTGACGAATGTTCCCGGTATTTGTGTTGACAGCTACCCTCCTACATCAACTTGGTCGCTAGACACACCTTCCCATACATCCCGAGCTATCTCCTCCATCTCCCGTCACACGTATGGATTATTTTACGCAACGGTGCTATTGGTTACGGTAAAATGCCGGTAATTCCCCTTGGAAATTATATTTGTCTCAGCTCTTTGTCACTCACTATAATCAAAGAGTAAAGTTCCAAATTAAAATCACCAAATATGTGGTTTTCCCATTATCTCTCCACGCCAATGCGTGTGTACTTATTCTAAGTCAAAATGGGGAACAATATCAGGACCGTACCGAGGGGAGAGAGGGTGGAAACGCACCTTTACACATCAAGGTTTTTTATCCCCACGTCTTACTACCCGTTAGAGTTATACACCTATGTGCTAATTACACTAATAGTTTAGGGATTAGGAAGGTTTAATTGAGAGAGTGTACCCGCATTTGCGTGTGAGAGTGGAAAACCATTTAGGGAAAACCACCCTCAGTGCAACTGACCGAGATCGAACCCCGATATCCCCGTCTTCGGAAGTTTGGTCTAACACGAGAGTAGCGCGTTAGACTACGCGGCCATCGTAGTGGGTTAAGGTGTTATATAATTTTATATTCTTCAAGCTTACTAGCTTATTAAAGTTTTATTTAATAGTTATTATTTATAATACCCGCCTCGGTGGCCACATGATCTAAGGCGTCAGTCACTCTCGCAATAGACCGTAATGCCGATGACGAGGAGATCGTGGCTAGGATCTCGGTCGGGTGCTTTTTACTAAATGGTTTTACACTCTCTCTCCACGCAAATTCGGATACACTTCATCTTAATTCGTCACTCCTAATCCCTAGCACATCAGCTTTATAAAATAGTGCATATGCGCATAATCTAAACGGGTAGTAAAACACAGTACCAATAAATACAAAATTATTAACACCTACAACCTTAATATTGTGTTTTAAAACTTTTAAATTGCCTAATCACAACTTGTGAATGTGAGGAATGCCAGGCCTCCACCGTGGTTCGGATTCCACGTTAAACTGTAGGTCCTCCATTTCATCTCACAATCACCCTACCATCACACATTAGCGTAAGTGCGTATAACCCGAACGGGTAATAAGACGCGGTGCTAATAATAATAATAATAATAATAATTTTAAATTGTCTCAAGAAGAATTTGATGTTAAAAGAAAGTACTCTCTCCTGTTGGGACACTTCCCCCCAAGTCCCCTTATGAATCGGCTCCCTTCTCCTCCAATCCTCAAAAGAATCTGCGGCCCTGAACAAGGTGAAAAAGTCATCCCGTAGGAACCCAGCCAAGATTAGAACCCCGGCCTTTCATTGCCGGTAGAAGAATTAGATGTACGTCACACACTACTTCACCACCTTAGTTAAATGCGCTCTAGTGGAAAGCTAGCTCATAATTATAAAATATATACGTTTGGAATAGAATATTTTCTACGGATATGGTTTTGGTGTAGTACTTAAGCCAACATAAGGTCAGGTTAGTTCGTACCCGTAAAATTCTGAAAAATGTAAGGTTCTGTTCAGCGTAGGAATTGTTTTCTGAAAGGCCTTTTTCCCTACCAGAAAGCTATTATATAGTAGGATATTGGTAGGGGAAAAGACCTTTCAAAGAGTAATTCATACTGTGAATGAAGAATAGATTGTTTTGTTTCTGTAAAAACCTTTAAGACGCAAGGTTGGTTTATTCCGCATGAGTTAATCTTCACATATAGGCCTATATTGTCAGGGTCGGACCGGGCTTCTGGCCTGGCCGTCAGCTTGAGAGGGGTGCCAAACAGAGCATCAACCTAACCTAACGTAGCCTGGTCCCATATTATGTACCTAACGTAAGAGTGCGCCAGTCATGTCAATTAACGGTTAAAATCATGGTGTGACTTGTAGTGTCGGTATTGATTGAATTTGTTTTAGTTCTGTAAGCGCGTTATAGCATGAATTTGGTCAGGTCGAATCAAGGTCATCCTCAAAAAGTCCTCCAAACAATTCCAGAGTGTAGGTGACAAAATTCTTTCTATCCTTTTTCTCACCTCTCCTCCTGTTTTAGGAGGCAGCAGACGACCATTGGGTTAGAGAAAGGCGAGGGGTTGTAACTAGAGCCAGAATGTGTGTGTGTGTGTGTGTGTGTGTGAGTGTGTGTGTGTGTCTGTTTTAGTTCCGTCTCACAATTTATTGGTGGCGCCGCATTCCTCCGTGTCCCATCTAGCACACATGCAGCTTCTGTTTGGTGGGGGGTGGGGATATCCTTATCAACAGTATGGAGGGACCACAGATAATTACAGACATTCGCGGTTCACTTTTGACGAAATATTAAACGTGTTTTGACAGAATGTATTACACATATAGGCTATCAGCTGAACTATTATGATTTACTTAGTTGGTTTTTTTTGGGTCATATAGGCTTTTGTTTTGGAGTAAATGCTACTTATTAAACTCATTTTAGTTATGGAACTTCCAGATTTTTCTGTGGAGGAGTGAGTCTGGAATGGGGCCAACTCATCTTCGTGACGACAAATGAGAAGGTACTTGGATAAAACAGTAGCGGCTAGAGAATATAGGCTAACAGCTGTAGGTTCGGTTTGCTGACCACATGACACCCTCTATCAATTAATGTCGGTACTATCTTCGCCAACATACGGCGGCCGCTCGGTCGGTATAATTCGCTTGGATGCTGACACCATGAAGGTTTTTTTTATTAGAGGTTTATAAAGTTTACTTTCTTAAGTGAATTCTTATATCTTCACACACAAACAAACCAACTTGATTCTAGAACAGGCGCTACACCCACACCCATACTTCATCTCATCGTCAATTATCGACTGTTAAAAGATTAACACCTAATACATCAATTATGTATGTATAGTATACATATAATGGGATTATAGTAAGAAGAAACCTTTTTAGAAAATACAATATTTATTTTGTTGACAAATTCCTTGTCATCTGTCAAAATGACCTCTTCTGTAGACACAGTTTGTTAATCTGGTCCTCCCAGATACCGTAGCCCTATCGGTAAGCTTGGACCATCCAGAGATCTTTGCTGTTCGAGTTTGGCTTGTATACCTGGTCTCTCGAGGCTTCCCAAGCCTTCCTAAGACATTTTCTCCCCCCCATGGATGTGTATTAAGGATACAGGTGACCTGGCGGTCTAGGGGTAAGGTGTTGGACTTCTGTGCTTTAGGGTCCGGGGATCAATACTAGGTCCCGGCACAGATTTATCTGATTGCCAAACCCTTCCTTCACCTCTGACAAGACGTGTATTAATCACAGCTTGTGAATGTGTGAAATGCCAGGCCTCCACCGTGGTTCGGATCCCACGTTAAACTGTAGGTCCTCCATTTTCATCTCACAATCACCCTGTACTATTAAGGGCGTAACACTATTAGTACAGAAACGAGAATATCTTACAAGTTTAACAAATCAGTTTATTGATATAGAAACATGTCACTATGACGTACATATATTTACAGTTAGAAACTAAACAAACCATCCATTGATTAGCCATAATAATATGAGAGGATACAATAATATAAATTTGTAGCTCAACAAAGGAACATCAGGTGTGAAGACCCTAAGAACAACCCACACTTATTGGTAATAGGTGTTATTATGACAGCTATAGTTAACTTGTTAAAGCAGGGCATATACTGACTTATCATATGTAATAAAGGCAGCGGATCCATGGTACTATAACTTAGTGGTGGCCATTAAATCTATATACATACATACTAATCATTATTTAACACTAGTCAACTGACTGAGACTGGCAGCAACTGCTCTCAACAAAATATACAAAAACCAAGCCACACAACATTAGTCCTACTTTAAGGAGCTACGAGGGAGGTAATTAGCAAGAGCTAATTAGCGTGAGTTAACTCCATTGAGAGTCAAAACAGTTAGACATTATAACGTTATAACCTCCTAGAAAACTTACAAGATTACAATCAGTACTAGGCGTACTACCAAGAAAACAAGATGCTACTAATACTATGGACAGACTCTTCCTAATTAGTACTGCCTGAGCAATCAATAGTATCTTTAATCTGTTACCCTACTAATGGGACAACATCACTATCCATAATAATGACCAGTATTACTAACATTAAAGGCTCAACAAGAGGACCAAACGCTAAAGACAAAACCCCGTGGGCCACTACTATGGTCTAGTAGCACTTCCACAGGTTGTTCACCGCAAGCCGGTACACAGACTCATCAGAGACAAGTGTCAGTTGGTGACCCAATTAGGTCGTGAAACATAGCAATAGATAACCTGGTCTCTTCCAATACTAAATTATATTCTTTAAACTAGCCGCAGCATGATCATATAGTCTGAGGAGACTAATCATGACCCTAATATTTGCGACTAAGCCTAATAGACATAGAAAGGTAGTGCATAAAACCATAAACTATGCCATATGAGCATAGGGAAACAAGTCAGTAATACTGACATACAAAACTTTATGGTATTCCTCAATACTTATAATATCCACCGTAGCTAGCTCTGCGGTGAGTAGGTTACTCAGACGCCTCAAACATCGTGGCCTTCTGTACTTCTTCCTGGTTGGAGCTTGTGAAGCTCTTCCCGCAGTTCCTCCGTCAAGTGATTACAATAGAATAGATAGACGTGAACCGAGGACAGGCTCATTTATACCAGCGGGACTAATACAATTTGTCAATGTACGAAATGGGAAAGGGGGGATACATCAGAGATCACGCTAGCCGACAACTAGCGCTAGTTAATGCCTGGTGGTATGCTCGGGACTGATGCCTCTCTCATTTACTCGTCGACTGGCTCAGGTGCTAGAAGTGTGGATTGTGTTGGTCTTCCAAGTCGAGTTGCCTCGTTCACTGGGGTAGCTTTTGTTGAGAACTGGTCGTCTCCCACTTGTGATGTCACAGTGAGTCTATATCTGCCCCACATTATTAGAACTTATTAGATCTGGTAGTAACAGTACTAACCTTTTATAGGGTGTCGTTGTAGTAACGTGTTATAAGTTAATCAACACGTTACAACCCTACCATTACACATTAGCGTAAGTGCGTAAAACCCAAAATAGTAGTAAGATGCTGTGCTGCTAATAGTAATAATAATAATAATAAAGATATAATCACTCAAGGAAGTCTCTGGCGCCCTCCTAGGTTGGTGTCTTGAAACCGAAGCTTCAAGTGCTCCGTTTATGGCCAAAGCTATAAATTCCATACCTATGTGGATTTCGGCTGCCAATCGAAAGCTAGTCAATTTCGAAATATTCTTAAGCCTAACCCTGTCAGCGCACTTTAGGTCAGGTTTTTAGAGAGAATCTTTTAAAGAGAGAAGAATCGGATTGTTATCTCGCTATCTTAGCTATAAACTGCAATTCCTCTCGTCGTCTGATACCTCTGGTGAGAAGGAAGCCGAGGATGTTAAGATGGATGTTGGTAGGGTCATTGTGGACGCGGGTGGGATTTGGAAGTCCGTTTTATCTATTAAATTGAGAAACAATACGCCGCGAGAATTCATAATCCTGGAGCCCCAAGGTGGGTGCTTTGTGATGTAGTCACCTCCGATTAAAACAAGAGTGTTGCCCCATACAGTCGATTCGCCACTGGAATGGTGGTAACTGAAAGAAGTGAATAGATCTACTCTCATATACTCAAACGCCAAACCATTATGATCTGCAAGACCACATTTTGAGTTGCTGTCACTTTTATAGTTAAAACGTTCACAACAAAACATTATTTGCTCTTAATTATGTTTTTCCCTTTACCTTTTTTTTACATTATTGAAAATCAAACTTATGAAAATTACCGTCTGGATGTTTCTTTTTGTGGAAGCGGCCTTTGTGGTTGACTTAAAAATGCTTTATAAACGAGAGCTTATAAAAGGCTGCGTTCACTTCATAAATCAAGATGGTGAACCAGATAAAACAAAGGCCATGGATGACGTCATACAAATGGTGTTCAGTTATGCTTATGTGCAGCTGTTTACAAAATAAAAAGTTTTATCTGTGAATCTAATAATTTTTAATTCATTATTTCCCGCACTATATATTTAGTTGCAACAACCGTGAAACAAAAAAACCAAATGATTTTATTAATATATTTTCTTCTTTCAATAAGCTACGAAAGATCCAATTATACACTAATCCTTAGGTAAGTATTATTAATGAGTGGATTGTCTTTGGGGCGAGAAGAAGCTGCCGGCTGGGGTTAACTAGCTAGCACGCCCTGAGGTTAAAGCTTGTGAGATATGTGTTGTTATGAACCAGCAATATTGTAGTTAGTAGCCCTGTGTCTTAAGGCACATATCTGTGGCGTGCTGTGTATAGAATGAGTGTTTCTATCTAGGGTAGTTTTAGGACAGCTCACACTGGGTGTGGCCTCTCTGAGAGGGCCTGTCAGAGCTGGCCCTGCTCAGATTCTGTATTCAGTCAAGAGAACGCTGAAAGTCCTCGCATGACGTTTGGAGTGAGGAATAAATAATGTTGACTTTAATACTGTGTGACAAATCCAATAATTCACTGTGTGTATAGAGACTGATTTGCCACTTTTTGCATATCTTTTCCAAAATATTTTATAGAATAAATATTTTTTATGTTAAATGTTGATGGGGCTTGGCCCCTGGAAACAAAGCATACCTCATCATTGCCCCACCTAACGTTTACCTAAATTCAATGTATATGGTATGGGTAAAAGAGATAGATGGTAAAGGAGATAGATGGTTTATTTCTACCACTTTCTTTCACTTCCAATGCATTTGGTGAAATAAGTGTTTGTTAGAGAGAGTAACATGGAATAACTGATATTTACTCTCAGCGTTGCATCATAGTAAATGTTTGTATTTTATTTGCCCACTCTATGGCATCAATAGCTCATTGCCACACTTACAATAATATAATACTTAGCACTGCGTCTTACTACTCATTCGGATTATATGCTTAAGTACTAATAATTACACTAACGGGATAGGAATTCATAAGGTTGAATAAATAGGAAGTGAACCCGCATTTGCGTGGAGGGAGTGTGGAAAAACGTTTAGGGAAAACCACACCCAGTTCACCCAACCAAGATTTGAACCTCAATCTCCCCGTCCACAGCAGTCCAGCTCAACACAAAACTTGCCTGTTTGCTAACTACAACACAGAGGCAGTTGCCACACTTACAAAAGTACACCACCTCATTACACCCTATCTCTTTCTCGAGCTAGTTCTCTCCAGTCCACCTCATTACACCCTATCTCTTTCTCGAGCTAGTTCTCTCCAGTCCACCTCATTACACCCTATCTCTTTCTCGAGCTAGTTCTCTCCAGTCCATCACATTTCACCCTATCTCTTTCTCGAGCTAGTTCTCTCCAGTCCATCACATTTCACCCTATCTCTTTCTCGAGCTAGTTCTCTCCAGTCCATCACATAAGAACCCTATCTCTTTCACAAGCTAGTTCTCTCCAGTCCATCACATAGAACCCTATCTCTTTCACAAGCTAGTTCTCTCCAGTCCACTTCATTACACCCAATCTCTTTCAGGTCAATTCTTATGTTATCCTACCATCTGTGTCTAGCTCTTCCCAAAGGTCTTTTCCCATTAGATTTCCCAATCAATAGGTTAAACACGATTTTAGATTATCCCATTCGTGCTGTATGTCCTGCCCACTGTAATCTACGAAACTTGATTATCCTAACAATGTCTTGTGACAAGTACAGAGTATGTATCATCATTATGTAACCTTGTTTTAGAACACTCTAAACTTTTTTCGTCATGTGAGACACGGTACATTTCACACCCATTGAAAACAACAGGTAAAATTATTGTTTTGCATATTCCGAGTTTTACATTCCTTGAGAACAGGCGAGATGTTAACAACTTACTGAGCGAGTAATAGCATGCACTTCCCAGATTGTATTTTTTCCCTAATTCCCAATATAATATAATTATTGCTAGTTAAAATTGTTCCTAAATATTTAAACTACCCCGTCAAATTATATATTGTTCAAAGTAATCTATAAATTATCATCACATCAATTTGTTCTCTGTGTGATCATATACTTAGTATTTTCAGCGTTCACTTCTAAACCTATTTCCTTACTAGAGTCTTAAGTTATTACATTCTATTTTATCTCACTTTTTGGAAAAAGGGTATTTATTATCTGCGTTGTGTTTTAGACATATATTAATTATGCTTATGGAGTAGGTATGAGTAAGAAATAATTTTAGTGCTCATGTACCCAAATTTATGTGGAGGGAGAGTAGAAAATAAGTTAGGAAAAAACACCCTTAGTACACACAGTTGGGATTCAAACCTCGATCTTGCGATCACTGGACTATCCAATCTAACATGAGAGTGGCGTATTCAACCAAATGACCACTGACGTGGTTATTGGCATTGTTAATAATGGATCAAGTTCAAATAGAAGATTCAATATACCTTAGTCTATTGTGGGAGGGGGGTAAATAAAATAATGGTAATTTTGTTTTCATATTTTAATATCTCTTATTCATGTTAGTTCTTCTAGCTTTATCTTAATTTAAGAATTCATCTAAATATATGGCAAGAATTCACAACCCATACATTAAGACATTTATTTTTACATACAAATGTAATACAAAATTTTCATTTCATATAGAATTGGTTTATATGTTATTTTCGATTAATTTTAGGATAAAGTATACAAAATGTTCATATATACAAATATTATTTGTTCATAGGTTTACTCATTCACAAGTATAAGTTAGAACTGTTTGGAATCTTTGTATATTACACCACATTTCTCAAATTTACATTTATATACACTAGTTAATAATCTAAAGTTATATATGTGTATATATATATATATATATATATATATATATATATA
>CABFWO010002573.1:68764-115931 GCA_902155825.1 Timema genevievae
ATATATATATATATATATATATATATATATATATATATATATATATATATATATATATATATATATATATATGTGTGTTGCCAACTTAATATGGTTTGCCTTCCTATTTATAAAATAACAATAATCATGATTGAAAATTTCATTTGAAAACAACTTTTTTATGATCAGCCTATTTATTATCTTAAACTTTAAAAAAAAATGCATGGAATTTTAAAACTATCATATTCTTTTAAGTCAAAATGAATGTTCACTGACAAAAATTGGACAATGGCTTTACATGTGTACATTTATCTATATAATAAACATTCTAAATATATTTGCCCTTCATATAAAATAAGGCAAGATAAAATATAAAATGACTTTTTACAAATTATTATCTAACCAAGTACATTGATCGGAATTTATTTATAAAGGTGTATAAATCTTTAGTAACCTTGATACATAATATACTAATATAAAATATTAAAAAACATAAATCAAGTAAAAAAATATATTTGTCTACTAAAATATTTTCTGGATATTAGACAAATATTTACTTAATAAAAACAATGAGAATATTCCTGATTGTTTAAATTAAGATAAATTATTTTAATTGTATCGGCTGGTCAAATTCAGGTAGATCCTGCTTAACGCTGCTGTAGGAACATTATTTAAACATTAACAACCAACACCATTAAATGACAACAAAGGTATGAGAAATTATAACAAATGCTCAAACAATGTTATTAATGTTCAATGCTATTAATTTAGGTTTAACTATACTTTATAGCTATAGAAAAATAAGATTCCTAATTAAGCTTTTGATTTAGTTATATCTGAATGGAATTTACTTCTCACCATTAGTTGGTTTTGATAATACATTATATATATATATATATATACATTTTTAATTTTGTAAATTTAGTCCAAACTTTTGTTACTATCTTTGAAACTATATTTCTCGATAATTTTTTCAGCCATTACTTTGAAATCAAAACATTTTTAGAATAGCTTTTCTGTGAATATGAACAAAACTCAAAATCCATTATTTATTTATTTATTTATTACAAGACAAATTTGGAGGTTTCGTCTAATGGTGCAGTCCATTAAATGAACATTATTAAACATTTGTGATAGGTAACAGTTAATATCCTACTATTACAAAAAATTACATAATGTAAAGTAATTGATAGTGAAGGAAGCCAACCTGAAAGGATAGTTAGGTTAAGAAAACACATCTCTCTTCATTTCTTCTTAAACTATTACACTTCACAATTCTACAATTACACATCCTTTAAAATTTTCAGAGATATTCCTTTAACATTTGAAGAGACACATTGAAAACACACAAAACACAGAGAAACATATGCTATGGAACTAAAGGCTTTTAAAATAAAAGCCTTTAGTTCCATAGCATATGTTTCTTTTTATTTTAAAAGCATGTAGTTCCATAGCATATCAATGTTTCTTTTTATTCTAAAAGCATGTAGTTCCATAGCATATCAATGTTTCTTTTTATTCTAAAAGCATGTTGTGTATTTTCAATGAGTCTCTTCAAATGATAAAGGAATATTCCCAACGATTTAAAACAATGTGTAAATGTAGAAGTGTGAAGTGTAATGGTGTAATGGTGTAATAGTTTGAGAAGACATGAAGAGAGAAGTGCGTTTTTTTTTATATAGGCCTAACCTAACTATCCTTTCAGTTTGGCTTCCTTCACTATCACTTACTTTATATCATTGTACAGTGTTTTTACACTGTACTATTATACATTTCTACACCATTAGGCACTAATTCGTTTTATTAAAAACATTACATAATTATTAAAAAAATTGATATAGTAGAAAAATATTGAACAAGAGGTTCAAGATATAACAAGTTACTGTGCCACTAATAGTAATAATGTCTAGTCATGTTGGGGGGCCAAAAGTTGACCAATATATCTTTGGTGTCAGGGAATAAAGAGTATAAGTCAAAAATATAACTTGATTTAAACTAAAATGTACAACTAAAAGAAAACAAATGTACTTATAATATAAAGATCAAATGGAACTTTCCCCCCAATAAGGTTGAGTTTGACTTATACTGCTTGTACCAAATTGTAGTCCTTGCTTAGGAGAATGTAAATATTGACTTATCTCATTTTGATCATTTTTTGACATACTCTATTTTCCCTGGCACCAAAGATATACAACAGAATGCACTGTTTCAACGTAAGAATGTATTGTCCTTTGACTTTTAATAATTCTTGATTTCAACAATTGAGTTTTTGTACCTGTGCATTCTAAATTGTATGTACCCGATATTGTTTTTAGCTGCCAGCAGTAGATTAAATTAAGAATGCTTATACCAAAATATATTTTTTTAAATGTATAAGCCTGTTAAGTCACCTTAAAAAATAAAATCATTACAACAAAAGGTAAAATATAAACTTTTTATACTACTCAACACTCCAATATTATATGACAATAATTCATAGCTCTAGAGAATAGTGGCATAATTAATTGGTTAATCATGCATTAGTGTATTCTTAAAATTATAATATCTCTACACAATGACCAAGTGCCATAGCGATTTACTCTTATAATTAATTATAACTTTTATTAGAACCTCACATTTATTAGAATATTCTAAACATTACTGCCTTTATAGGTAAGAACTAAATAACTAAATTGAAGTAGATATGCCTATTTATGTATAAAATTAACTGCATGTAGTAACAACAGTAATGATGAACACAAAGTAAAATGTCTTATTAAAGGGATGGACAAAATTTAAAGGAATAATAATGTGGAAAACTATTATTATGAAATATTGTAGTATGTTAGAACACGTGAATAATTTTGTATATCTAGGCAGAATGTTCTGTAAAAATGGAAGGAATGATGGCGAAATCGACAGACAGGTGAATGCATCTCGGAGAGTAGTTGATTGTATGTGTATTATTACAGGGAATGAAGTAATATCAAAAGAAACCAAGATGGCAGTCTATAAAACGTGTGTTAAAGTCAATATTGTTGTATGGATATAAATCGTGATTTTGTCAAGAGAAACACAAGAGCAAGGTAAATGTGGTTGGAATGAGATATCTAAGAAATGTATGTGGAAAAACTCGTATGGACAGAGTCACTAATAAATGAGTGCTGAGGGAGTGTGGTTTGAAGGGGAATCCAATAGGTGAATGTGAAAGAGTGTGGTTTGAAGGGGAATCCAATAGGTGAATGTGAAAGAGTGTGGTTTGAAGGGGAATCCAATAGGTGAATGTGAAAGAAGTATCTTGCGTTGGTTCAAGCATGTTGAGAGGATGAGTGTGGATCAAGTGATGAAACAAATATATGAAGGTAGAGGTTATAGATCAAAAGGAAGGAGTAGGCCATGTAAGACGTAGATAAATGTGGTATATGAATGTGTGAAAAAGAGAAACATTAGGAGTTTTAAGAATAAAAGAGCATGTATGACCTGGTGTATGGATGTTGTTGAAGAAAAGGAAGTATGCAAGGAGAGGGAAGTGTGGAGAAATTTAGAGGACGAATCAAATACGTAGTTATTTTTTAAGCTATATGCACAGTTTCTTGTCTACCCCATAAGGGAATGGTGTGATAAGGGATATAGATGTATGTATGTATGTATGTATGTTTGTATGGTAGTAAGTCTAACACCATAAGAGCCCATCCTGGGACAAATTAACAAAGTTATTAGATGCACGATTACACTTAAACCATAAATTTCATCGAAGTGAGGTTTTATACATTCTTTACTTGATAACAAGTGATATTAAATTACTTGGTAAAAATCTTAAAATAACCAACAATAATGTGAAATTGTTAAAGTGGTTATACTTTTGTATAAAATGCGGAAAATCCAGGATAGTTAACACCCATTAAAATGGTATTTATTTTAGAGTGTTCTATTGAAGATTCTTGGTTTGAGCTGTATTATCTACTTAAATTACGCTTTTTCTATTGATATAGATGGGTTCTTAAAGTTGAAAGCAAGTCTAACTATTATTCTTAAGAGTCTCAGGGTTTACTTCTGCTAGTGCTTAAACTGTATCAATGTTAAACTAGGTTTTTTTTTCATTTATTGTTAAACTTATAGCATGAAATCTGGTTACTGCTTTTCCCCTATAGTTAACTATGATTGATAGCTAATATAAATTATGAATTAAATAGCCAAGCTTTCAAATTTGTTAATCACGGTTATAGCTGCATAAAGAATGATCAAAATAGCAAGAGACGAAAGACCTACAGGGAGGAGAAGATCTGGAATATCGAGGCGAAGCTGGAAGGACAGCCTTAAGACCACTTAGAATGGAACAGGCCAAAGGCCTATAAAGAGGAAGGTTATAGCTGCATCTAAATGTATATTCTTTAAAATGAAAAATGACACCTGGTAAGGAAATTGAACCCGGGAACTTTGGCATAGTATGTCAATGCTCTAGCCACTGAGTTATTCTGTCTGTATTTAAGGATGCTAACTTGCTGAGATTGTGAAAAAAATTTTTAAAGAGGAGTTATTCATAAGTTTCCGGATTATTATTTTTTCTGCATACTAAAGGCTTATACCAATATAGTTCTAGAAAAACCTTAAACATATTCAATTTAATACTTGTACTGTATTTAAATGTACTCTAAATGAATGGATCAGCATAATAATATAAAATGTTAATCTCTGGACACTATTTATATTCTGAAGCAATTTTAAAAATTGAGGATGAAAAAATAATACCAAGTGAACCCTGGAAGCTTACCGTGAAACTTATGACCAAATAATGTAATCTGCCAAGAAAATATTACTTAAATGGAGAGTGAGTACATGTGAGAAAGTTAACTAACTTTTATGTTTATATTTTAAAATATTCAAATTTATTACTCATAGATAAAATGAAGCTTATTATATTAAAATTATTTGAGCCATTTCTAGACAACCTCTCCATCTAATTTTTAATGTTAAAGGAATATTCCTGAAAATTATTGACTATGTAGCTGTGAAAGTGATAAGATGGAAGTGTAAATAATGTAGGAAGAAATGCAAAAAGTTTGTTTCTATCAAGGCCCAATTCAATTATCCTCTCAGATCAGCTCCTTCCCATCCTTTATATTGCATTACATTTCTTTACAACGCTTATTTCCTCTTTTAATATATTACAAACACATTATTATGTTTACACTTGAGCTAAGCCAACATCTCTTTGATTGTGTGTTAGCAAGCTGATTTTATTTTTGATCATTTGCCAAGTTGATGTCACTTGTTTTTATTGTGTTGTTTTTAGTAAATAATTCACTAAAGTGTTGGTATGAAAAATTTGAGAATGTTTAAAGTTAAAATTTGAACTAATTTTTTTATTAATTAGACAATAGATTTTTTAGCTTGTACGTCCAAGACAAAAAAAAAGTTTAAATATTTTATCGTGTTCATCAGTTTGTGTTTTTATCTTTAAGTTTACTTTGTCGATTGCTAAACATATGTAGGTTTTCTTGTTCACTTGACACAACTCATTTATACTAAAAGTGTACAGGAGTAAAAACACACAGCATACATCACACAATACAAACAAAATTTAAAAAATCTAAAGAATAAACATAAGATAAATGCAAAGCAAGGTAAAACAGGAAGCTCATCTCACTTGGACCATAAACTGGGTTTTCTACCAAGATCCTGTCAGTTAGGCAATATTTTTAGAATACAGGTACTGATTATATAAGTGATAATTTCCAAACATAACTTTGAAAATAAACATTTATCAGTCTTTTGGTATAAACACACTTTTTCATAAATATCCGTATAGTTTTCTCGGCACCCTTCAAAGTCAAATGTGTTAAATAAAGTTGTAAGTGTTAAGTTGTCAGTATTTGTTGAGTCATGTGTTGCTAAATTATATAACACACAAGTGTTTCTCGATATTCAGATTACAGGCCCCTTTATACACATACAGTATAATGTAATAAACTCAAGGAAAGTCATTCAGTAGGGACTTTTTATATAGTCTTTTAGTTTAATTCTCTTCTAATAAAACTAAAGTCCTTTATATTACATATAACTTTTTTTGAATTCAATCAGATAAATTTGATCAAGGATGTGAAATGGTACCATTTTTTAAGACATTATAAACACAAAATTTAAAAACGAAATTTTTAAGACATTATAAACACAAAATTTAAAAACAAAATTTTTAAGACATTATAAACACAAAATTTAAAAACAAAATTTAAAAAATTCACACCAGTGGCTGGGCGGTCTAAAATGCCTCTTGTTTTGTACAAGGTTGTCATTTATGAGGTGGCTGGGATTCAAAACTTGAACGAATTCCCACATTTATTTCATAACTGTAGGGTTTTTAAATCACCCTTTCAATTCAGTGTGGATGCATTTCCTCTGAGCAATCCTCCTCATTCTACAAATAGAGCGAATGGTAACCTATGTGCTAGGATAATAGACAAATAGCCCAGAGAATAATAATTAGAGTAAAAAATGCACAGTAGTAGAAACTATCTCCTTTCTCTCGTTGATGAATATTTAAAATACCCTGTTAGTATGGTTAGTAGTGGAATGTACAAAAATACAGCTTAGTGCTGGTGTGAGAAAATGTTATTTCAACTTTGTTACTATTTTACACATAGCTGTCAACATCCTGCTACTTAATTAATAAAGCTTTTTAAATATTACAATATAAACTATCACAGTTAAGGCACTGGTCCATGTTTGAGTGGAAGAGAATATGATATTGCTTTAAAGTAAAGAAAAACCTTATATCATTTTTGAGATATCGGAAGTCCCCATGAATATACAACTTTGAATAGAAGACTATTTAAGACTTCCATTGAAGGAATAATATGTATGATCCCTATTTTCAAGTACTCCAAAAGTGAAAAAACGTTTTCTTAAAACAATAGTATAAAATATTAATAAAAGTATCTTACAAAAGAAAAATACCACATATACATCACATTTGTTTGTATCAAAGATAGGTTTAGGATTTCAAATAAATTTTTTCCTTGATTAGCAATGTTTATAATCTTAAATGAGTAATTTATATGATTTATAAATGCTCAACTTGATTGAAGAATTATGTGTATGATGTAATTTTAAGTAAAGTCTTATGATAACTAAACTATTAAATTGCTTTAAAAATAAAGCTTTATACTTAGTTTAGACATATGTTTATGACCAAAAATGCACTTTATATTAAAATAGTACAATCATTAGCCATCTCTATGACCAATAAACAATTAAAAATAGACTAAATTATATTATTAAAACAAATATAGTTGAGCCCATATTTAACTAAGTCATTTAAAAAACTTTTTTTTAGAAAAATAATTTGAATCTCTTCAAAAAGGTTAAAGTTTAATGTCACAAAATTTCACTAAAAAGCTATGTTAGCCTACACAAATTTAAATTAAATTTCTGAGTCCCTGAGAGCAGAATTAGTCAGCAAAATATATAGAGAAATTCTTAAAACAAAAGTAGTGAAATAATAAGAACACAAAAATCACTTTCTCAACAAATTTGTTTGAAAACCATTCCCACAAAAAATAAACGAGTTAAAAAAATAAACCTAATCAACAAGAAGAAAGATTTTTTTGGTTTTCACATTGCGGAATAAGAGGCAGTCAACTCCATTTTCTCTGCCTGATGAAGTAGTCAGTGATACTGAATACCTAACATATTATTTATTGCAAGTGTATTCTTTCCCAAAATATGTTTAGCAGTAGTAAATTTAATCTTTTTACCAAATATATTTTGAAATGTAGGTTGGTAATATTTACAAAATTAACAAATATTTCTATAAGTAGTCTAAGGAAGTCTACCACTAAGATTTGATCTAAAGCACACTTTTAACAATGATGATGATGATGATGATAATAAGTGGTATTATTATTTAATCATCATCATCATAGTTTTAGAATGGAAATTTAGTTTTATAGTGTTATAATAAAATATATAATAAGTTGAGAAAATAAGTCATGTTTATACTTTCTGTCAATTTTTTATTTGTATCCTCTATAAATGAATGGGATTACCTTTGCTTAAGTGATCAAACAAGTTGTTTTTTTATAAAAGTTGTTGGTTTTATGAAGTGATTCTTAAGTGATTTTTATTTAAATAATTTATTTTAAAAAAGAAATATTTTATTGGTTCTTGGATGGTACATATTTTGTATTGTCTTTGAGCTTGTTGCAACAGTATTTAAAAATCAAGAAATTTTATCTTATGGAATTAATATTGTAAAAACCCCTTTTTAACAAAGTTATTTTAATGCCCATATAATGTTATAAATTTGGTTGAAGTGGACTCAGGTTTATTTTACTGTACATTTAGATTCAACATTTGAATAACAATTAAATAAAGGACACGAAACTGACATATATTATAGTCGAGTTTAAAAACATTAAAAAAAAAGTACAAGATCAAAGTATATAAAAAATTTGTGTAAAAGTTAAAACCTACACACTAGTACATCAAATTAAAACTAAGAGTGATGTAAAAACATAATCTACTTCTAAATTATAGTAGTTAGTCATTCGTTGAATAAAAAATGAAACAATTATTATTGTAGCATTGGGAGAATTTCAGAAATGATATAACACCCATTTTTATGTGTGAAACTAGTTTACCCCCTTTTTCTTGCTATAAAGCAGGGGTCCTCAAATTACGGCCAAATTCGGCCCACAGAATGTGTTTATCCGGTTCGCGGATGCTTTGAAAATTAAAAAAAAAAAATCAATGATGAATACCGAAATGATGGTTCTCCTGAATGCAATATATAAATTCTGCGCTAGCCGCGTTCTATAAAGTGTCTTTTGAGCAGAGGGTACGGTCCGAGGTAAGTTTCCGATTTGAGGAGGAAGGGGGTAATTATGTTGGCTGCACAGCTTACATTTTAGTCATGTTTAACTATGGTTATAAGATATGCATGTATCGAAATGAGATCGAGAACGAAATTATTTATATATATATATGTATAATTTTGTTACATATAATGTGTGTATTTTATGTATTGTGTTCAATCCAGTCTACCTAGAACTTTGAATATTCTAATGTGGCCCTCTGCTTAGTAAGTTTGGGGACCACTGCTTTACAGCGTCTCATTCTAGGTCATGCCCCCAACTCCCGCTTTCCCCACATCTCCTAATTGCCTTAACATAGTTCAGATTTTGTTTATTTTAAAAGTTTATATCCATTTGCCTCCTATCAACTAATTAATATAATGTGTAAAAAATAAAACCAATAAAATGATCGCCTGTCAAAAATAATAAACCTATAAAGTGAACTCTAAAATGTAACTGTGTGGGTTCGATGAATATAATAATGGATAAAAATACCCCCTTTTCCTTCTCAGTGTGATATCATTTCTGAACAGCTCCTTGACAAACTATTGTTGGGTCATCATCACGTTATACTGCTGTATACAGCTGTGTGTTGCAGAACTTGTACCTGGGAATTGTTCTCATCACTCAGTACTCAATAGGTCATTCATTGGTTGGGCATCAAGGAATATACAGCCCTATGTGGGGTATGTATGATTGGTTGAACGATGACCAAGGGAGGAGTACATATTACAGATAGTTATAATGAGTTTTGCATACCTTGGAAAAACGTAACAACCTTGGTTAGATATTCGGTCCCAAAGAGCTACTATCATGTATGCGCCCTTTGAACAAAGTAGTGAATATGTTTGTTCATATTTTAGTTTCTACACACGTCGAATTAACAGCAGAGAGAAGGTTTCTCTGTCTCCGCATGTATGGCATCTGCTTTCTCTTCGCAAGCATTGTTTTCATCACTTGTGAGGTTGAACCTGGATCGAGATATTTCACTAGATAGGTTGGATGGACTCAAACTACTGATAGAGTCATAAACTCGTAAACTTGAACACAGTGTTTCATGACTCAGACGAATAAGCCCCAATGCCACATTCAGAAACACTTCTTCAATACCTGGACAGAAAAATCAATTTTATTTGGCTACACTCGGATAATTATTGTCCAAAAAAATTAGTTTGGGAGAGAAGGTAAAAGTAGTTCATAGTTTATTTCATAGCCAACAAAATTAAATTAGATTATAAAAGTAAATTGTATGAACTTCAACTTTACATTTAATTATGTATAATTAATTTAACTAATTAAAAAGACAATAACTACTATAGTAACACATTTTTAATACTACTTAATATGGTCATACAAGGTCAAGTCTGATATCATGAAGCCATTAAATCTGACTCATATGAATTAAACACTAACGAAGCTCAAAAGTATGTAGTGAGAGCTAATCAGAGTCCGGTATTTTACTCGATAAGAGATCATACTTAATGAGTTGGACAAGTTGGAAGGTCAAACTCGCTATCGACTCAAACTCAACCATGTGTGTGCAGTATCAAGTCACCTTACAGAACCGACTGTTGTGACCAGGGTTGCCAACTTTCTAGTGATGTACATGGACCTGAAATGGATTGTATTTTGCCCCAAAGGATTTGCATACAAAATTGGGCGCTTAATAAACAAATGGTGATACTAGCTTTTAGGTCCGCATTGATCAATTTAACTATTTTTATAGTAGGGCCTATACTAGTAATTAATGCATCATATTGTTGATTTATAGCCCCAGCCCCAGGATATTACTTTTAGGAAAAATCCCAATATTGGATAATAAAGTTGTTGAAATTATAGTACCAGTTTTATCCTAATCATACAGTTGGCACTGTATTGGTTGTAATGCATGTGACTAGTCATTTACGATGGACGCTTTATTTACAAATTGTGACATAATCAAGTGTTATTTCTCTCCTGCAATGTTACAAACAAAGGCAATTGATTTTAAATCATGAATAAATATTGTTTGGTTTTTTTCATTAAAGAATATAGATCATCTTTGTGCCTACCAATCAATACCCATGGAGAGATAGCAATTAATCATAATAATCATAATTATCAACTGTTTGCAACCTGTGGCCAGGTCAGTTTAGTAAAATGCCTCCATATTCCTCAGATAGCCTTATGCCATTCTTCCTACTTTAATCCCTTAAATTCTTATCCTCTCATTAGCACACTTTCTGTTATGAGCTAGAAAATAAAATTTTTAAATTACATATTTAAAAGATCTACCAGTCGCTAACTCTTTCAAAGTTGCCAAAACAGTAATAGCTTTATTCCACTTGTTTGATACATATCTCAAAATATAGTAAAAATACAATCACACACACCACTAAACAAAAGTGGGGCAGTTGCCACCCACCATCTTTCTCTTGCAAAGTAACAAATAAATGTATTAATCTTAAAGGACTCTCGATATATATATATATATAAAAAAAAAGGAAGAAAAAGAGCTTGTAAACTTTCAACAGTAAATTTTGTTTTGAAAAAGTTTCAATCAATTGGTTTTGGTAAAAAAATCCAGATATCTTAATGGAGCTAGTGCCAATGAGATATCACAAGTTTTAATTTATACTTTATTTTAATATATTCTTAAGATGTTAACACCAGAAATACTATCAAAACAATTAAAATAAAGCAATAACAGTGATTCAATTTTTGTTATCACTCGCATATCAACATGATAGAATATTATGAAAATGGTAGAGCACAAATAAAAGTAACAACACTGACACATATTTACACACACTTCAATATTTCGATGCTATTGTAGCATCTTCCTCAGGAAGTAGCAGTAGTCAGACTATTAATTGTATAGTAGGCAATAAGTTTTTTACAGTTCAGTTAAAATGTTGCCAAAGTGAATTTTGTTTGTTAATTTTTATTAAGTTGGTAAAATATTTATTTTTTATTTATTTATTTGAGGTACTTAATGTGCACTTTCTAACCGAATGATTATATCAGCATACAAGAATTTCTAAGAGTGAGAGCGAAAGGGCTTAATAATTTTGCCGGGAAAAGTATTTTCACATACCTTCCAGGGTTCTTTTACATGCCAATTTCGACATGGAACTGAAGACTTTACTTCCACTCTGAAGGAAGGTGTGCTAAGATTTTTATCGCTCAAGAAAAATGTGTTGATCCCGGCTGGGTTTGAATCCACAAATATTGGATCCTGAGGTGGGCACTTTAACACAAGACCACCGAGGTCAACCTGGTAAAATAAAACACTGTAGGAAAAAGTAAAGTAAAAAGAATATTGTTTTTAATGAACTTTATAAAATTTGAACTACTTACATTTTGTTTAGTTGAACTTTAAAAATAGATTTTAAAATATGTTAAACATTGTTTCTCTTTGTTTCTATTTAGATTTCCATTAGTTGAAACGTTTATGGCCATTATGCCATCATCAGCCTATAATGATGATTACATTACTGTGGGGCGATTAAGCAGTTAAATAATTCTGAAGTGTACTCGGTTTTAGATTCAAACACTTTAGTAGAAAGGTGGGAGTATGGAAGATCTTATAAAGGGAGCAGGGGATATTGTACAGGTGTCGTGCTTTGTACCCATAGTTATATATAAGACAGAAACATAGATATTGGATGTAAGAGAGGCCACGGGAATTAAGATTTTGAACAGTGTGTCAGCTGTCACATGGATAAACAAGATTAGGAATGAAGTTATCCTGGCAATAGTGAGGCTACAAGGCACAAATAAGATAGTAAAGGAAGCTATGCTGAGATAGTATGGTCAAGTAATCAGATCTGTAGTGAGGGGGCCGAGCTGGAGGGTGGCGCCATGGAGACATAGATATTTTTTTATAACAAATGTGAAATCAATTTAAATGTGTGATTAAAAAAATATAAAATTTAATCTTAGTTATACTTTAAGGATAAAATGGTGACCAACTGAAACCCCGATAATTAAAGGAGAGTTCTAATCATCCGAATGCCAAATATTCCATCAATTTTGTTTGGGTGACAGTACATTAAGAGGAAAAGACTGAAATAGTAAGAAAGTAAGGACACTGTTTTTACTGGAAAACAATAGTTCAGTATGGACTTTCATACTGTTTTGGACAAAGTCTTCGAGCAAATGGAATGTTTGAAATGTTTGAGTGAAGTATTCAATTAATTTAATTTAGCAAAAGGCAAATCTTTGCAATCTATGACTGTAGAAGAGTTAAAGGCTAGTGCAAAAAACTTAAATATGATAAGGATTTGGATGCTAGTGAAAGAAATAAGAAAAAAGCTAGTTTTAAGTTTCAGGCCACTTCTTTATTTAGAAAAAGATAAATTATTTCAAAAGCAAACTCTCCCGACCTATTAAATTTAACCGACCAAATGTCTCTAGCCACATCTTATCCAAACTTAAGCAATTATGCTTTCAGATTGTTCTTAACATTGTCAATTACTAATGAATCTGTTGAACGAGGTTTTAGTAAGCTTAGAGTAATAAAAAATTAGTTAAGATCATTAATATGTCAAGAGAAGTTAAAACACCTGGCAATTTTGTCAATAGAAAAAGATATTGCTAAAATTATTAATTATGATGAAATAATAAAGAATTTTGCTGTTGCTAAAGCTAGAAAGGTGAATTTGAAAATATAAAATCATTATGTCAAGCATATTTTTACACAAATGTTAAATGTACATATTTTTGATTATAAATAGAAATTATTCTTCATTCAAACTATTTACAATGGGTTTTTTCCTTATACATCCCCTAATGAAACTCATATAATCACCACAGGCTATTGTAAAGGATTATCTATTTAAGTTATTTTTTTAATATATAATATTAAATTATGAGTAATATTTTATACAAACAAATTAACAGTTTGTTGATATAAATTACAATTAGCAAAATACACATGCTACAAAAAGTGCAAGTTATTACCCGTTTCAGTGGCTGCATGGTCTAAGGCACTACTCTCAGTCAGGTGTTATGAGGGTGAATTTTTTCAAAAAGGTTTTACACTCTCTCCCCACACAAATGAGGGGACACATCCTCTAAATATAACCTTATTAATTAATCCCTAAAACCATTAGCAGAATTAGTATGTAAGTGTATAGCCTGAATGGGTAGTAAGATGCACTTCTAAACAAAAAACAAAAAATTCAAGTAGTACCAATAAAATAGCCATATTTGTATTATACAGGTATCTGCACAAGGTATATACTAATATATGACACAGTCACCCACTCTGGCGGGAGGGTGGCAGGGGGAGGAGGACACCAATACATCTAGCTAGGACCCTGATGTAATGATGATGTTGGAGTACATGAGATAGTAGAGGAAGCAAGGTTGAGATAGTATGGGCATGTAATGAGGATGTTTAAAGGAAAGAATCCCAAGAAGAACAATGGAGATGAAGTATTTAGGGAAAAAGGGAAAATATTGCAAAGGAAACCAAGCAAGCTACCACTGTAAAAAATTCACCAGAGAAGAAGAGAAACATTCTGGAGGTTACTACACAAAGAGAAGCCAAACTGAAAGGGTCACATTATGAGAAGAAATGGTTTAGTGAGTGGTCATAAAATTTATTTAATTAGGGTCTAAAAAAAGGAAGCTGTTGATAGGACATGTCAGAGAACTAAATTTGGACAATGCAACACAAATATCGAAAGACAAAACACATAATAATAATTATTAATATTGGCATTGAAGATATGTCAAACCCGCTTCAGTGGTCACATGGTTTAATAAATTACTATTGCAATAGACTATATTGTCAATAAAAGGGAGATCAAGTTTTAATCTCGTTCGGGTGAACTTAGGGCGGTTTTACCTAGATGGTTCCCCACTCTCCCTCCATGCAAATGCAAGTACAGTGCGAATAAATTGAACCTTTACCATCCCTAATATAATAATGTAAAATATGTGGATAAACCAAATGAGAAGGAAGATGCTGTGAAAAAAAAAATATAGATAAAGTGAATGTATAAAATACATTTTAAGACCAGGCTTAAGACTTGATATTCAAAAATTATAGAAGTATGAATATTAAAAGGATCTTTAAATTTCCAATTGGAATAAAGTAGAGAAAAAAGGACTTGTAACATTTAAGAGTCGATGCCTCCCCTATTCACCCTGAGGTGAGGTTTTGGGTGTGCCACCATACTACATAACTAAAATTCACTTATTAAACAACTGATAACAAGTCGCTCAGAACAGGGAAAACTTTCTTTTCACCACCGAAATGATGACATTTAACAAGCTTATGACTTCTAGCAATCTATTCCAACGTATGTGTGTGCAGAGCCAAGTCAGGCTCACCATAAAACCTGGCTCGTTGTTTCTTAGGGATCAGACTCAAACGTATTTGTTGTCAAACAGTTAAATTTGGGATGAAATTAAATTTGTCCAACTCCTTACCTTGATCATGAAGAGCTGATGACTCAAAATAGGTTGCACCAATAGAACAGGCATACTGTAATGCTTCGTCCTTTGATACTTGACGTTCCACTTCAAGGTCACACTTATTGCCAACCAAACAAAGGACCATTGGTTCTTGTACGTTACGCTTTAGCTCTGTGCACAAGTACACAACAATGATGTCAACATACACATTTATGACAGCCAATGAGATCAATACACACATTAATGACAGCCAATGAGATCAATACACACTTTTATGACAGCCAATGAGATCAATACACACTTTTATGACAGCCAATGAGATCAATCCACACATTTATGATAGCCAATGAGATCAATACACACATTTTATGATAGCCAATGAGATCAATACACACTTTTATGACAGCCAATGACATCAATACACACAATTATGACAGCCAATGAGATCAATCCACACATTTATGATAGCCAATGAGATCAATACACACATTTTATGATAGCCAATGAGATCAATAACACACATTTATGACAGCCAATGACATCAATAGACAAATTTATGACAGCCCACACATTTAGGACTGTCAATGTCATCAACACACACGGTGGGTGAGTGTTTTTCTCAATCATTTGGCTAGTATATTCTAACAATATGTGCTATTGATAAGCATTCATACCATTTGGGATGACATAAAAAACTAATTTTTGCTTTAAATTAGAAAAAAAAAAAAAAATGTTTGTATTAAATGAATAATATGAATATTATGATAAAATAACTTAGACATATTTGTTTCTTTTATGGTAATGAATGTCTCATTTGAGCATATTATTGATGGGGACTGATGATGTCCATGCTGTTTGGCACAGCAGAATTAACTAAAATTCATATCAGGATTCAAAAGAAACAACGGCCCGCCATTTAAAATGAAAACAACTTAATATGATAGCATAATTATTAATTACATTTTAGCATCTCGTCTTACTACACATTCAGGTTATACGTTAATGTACTAATTACGATAATTTTTTAGGGATAAAAAAGGGTATATTTAGAGGAAGTGTACCCGAATTTGTGTGGAGGGAAGGTGAAAAGCCATTTTTTTAAACCACCCTTAGTAAACCCGACCAAGATTCAAAGCTTGATCTCCCTGTTATAGGCAATTTAGTCTAATGGGAGAGTAGAGCCTTAGACCATACAGCTAATTAAGCGGGTTTAATATTAATTAATGGCACTAAAACATAGTAAGACATGTAATTTTTTAGTATAAATAGGCATTCATACAAAACATGTAGGGAAAATTAGCTAAGTTTAGCTTCAATATACCATTTTTGTTAAATGAAACACATATGATGATTTTTTGGGCTTGTTATAGACAGGACCTTTAGTCAAATTATTAAATAATATGTTTTTACCTTTCACCCATGACTTGACAGAAGTCAATGAGTCATATTGAGTAATGTCAAATACCAAAAGTGCCGCATTAGCGTTACGGTAGTACATAGGGGCCATAGAACGAAAACGCTCCTGACCAGCAGTGTCCCAAACCTGACCAACACAAAGAATAAAGAAAAGAAGTATACATTTGTTTTATATGAATTTGAGCAAAACATATAGTGACCACATAGAGAGAATGTTTGTACACTGGGTTAATAACAGCATTGCTGATAGTCGGAACAATAGTTAGACATAATATAAGGATGAAAATTTAAGAGGATAAATAGTTAGGCACTAAACTGGAAAGAGAACAAACTATTGCGTGGGGGGGAGGTGTGAAGATCACTTTTTAAATGTGAATCCAAGTCAATGCAAAGCAAAGTCAAAATTGAAGTTGAAGCTAAGGGTTTTTTTTTGCTGTCACATAACAATAACAATTATTAAATGATCCAATTAAGTGCATATAGTTAGGTATGTCAAACTCATGGGCAGCATATGAACCAGGCCTATCCATGATTTTGTGCAGCCCACAGAGCTTGTAATGAACCATGATGCAACGCAATCCTATTATTCTTTTTAAAAACATCAAGGATATACAAAACTTGGGAATATACTTTGGATTTTGGCATAATTTGAAAAATTATTGCACATAAGGTTGGTGTACCAAATCTGTACTTTTTCATTGGTATGGATCAATTCCCCAAAATGATTGAATTTGCGCACTAAAATGTGCAATGTTTGGTAGCCCATTTGTATGTTAACAGGTTGTTTTCTCACATGAAATCTAACCCAACACTCGAGAGCTCTTGTCTTATGGACATTTGTTTGTCAATGTATAAGTGACTCTGGTATAAGGTTTAAAGCCCAACATTAGCACATACCATTGTTGTAAATAAAAGGTTTCAAATTGTTGGTAAAAAAATATAGGGTTAGTCTTATTGTTTTATATTAGAGGGACCTAACTTACTCTTTACCTTTTGTAAAAAAGTGGCCCTTTTGATCAAATGAGTTTGACATGCCTAATCTAGGTAAAGAGAAAAATTTAGAGAGAAAAAAATGCTCAGCTAATAGAAATGTATATGAATATTAATTACTAGTATAAATGTGAATAAAGTTTAGACTTATCAGTACTTAAATCATAAGAATTTTTTATAGGAAGGGCCACGTAAAATATGACATTCAATTATTCCACTTACATATGCAGACAGTAATATTATATTATAAGCCCAAAAAGAGTCAATCAACAAGAAATAACTTCATTATCACCTACAGTAGCCCCATGGCTTCTTTGGTGCTGACTGACAGTTCACAGCTGACTTCTGACAGTCAACATTTAGGTATATACCTAAATTTTGACTGTCAGAAGATGACAGCTGCTAAACACATGTTTTTTGCAGATAATATGGTTCGGCGTAGGGATACATAATTTGGTCTGGTAGCTTTTCAAAGCCGTCAGCTGTGAGCTGTCGGTCAGCACCAAAGAAGCCATGGGGCTACTGTAATTACTGAAACATGAGTTAGGATTGAGGAAAGTTGAATTTAGAGAAATTGTACATACATTTGTGTGTAGGGGGTGAGGGGAGGGGAGAGTAGAGTGAGAGAGAAAAAGTGAAAGAGAGAGAGAGAGAAAAAAGACAGAGAGAGAAAAGACACAGAGAGAAAAGACACAGAGAGAAGACAAAGAGAGAAAGAGAGTTGAAAGACATTAGGAAAAACCATCCTCAATACATCTAACCAGGATTTGAATCCCAATTTCCTTGACATCAGTAGTCCAGTCTAATGTGAAAGTGACCCCTTAGACAATGCTGCCACCGAGGTGGGTAATAAATCATATTAACACCATAGTTTCTATCAGACCTATTAACTAGGTCCTAACCATTTTAAGATGGTTTTTATCTGTCATCATACTGGATTTTGTATTTAAAAATGGTTACTTTTAATATCAGAATGTCTACAAAACTTGTATTATAAAATTCCCTGACTTTCCATACAACATTTAAAAAAATTCCCAACTTAAGCTTTTCACAATTTTTCTTCTTGAATGGAATCTTTTTCTGTTAATTACAATGATTGAACAGTGTTCTCCCCAAGGTATTTCAAATAAGCTGATTTTAATGAATGCATTTATTTTTGTTATACAAATCATCAAATATTGCAAAGTATTCCACTGCCCCTATATGGCTTCTTAATAATGCCAACTGTGGTGCCAGAAATTGAACTATTTGAGTACAAGTCCCAGCCCATATATAAATAGATATGTTCTAGATTATTTTAAGGAAATGGACCTATATCAAGTCTGGAACTTTTAGAATTACAGCCCAATTTAAAAGGAAGAACCAAATTCGACAGCTAGAAAAGTTACTAGATCTAGTTTCACATATTTATACATCAATTCATGAGATCTGCCTGCACTTTTGAAAAATATCATCAATAACTGTAAAATTACACTTATTAATACTGTAACATGTTTCAATGCTGACCGCAAAAAGATATGTTTGTATTTTCTAAAAGTTTCTTCCTATGAAAAGTGAAGTGTTTGAACTATCTAACTTAGGGACAGTTTCATAGTAAGACCTAGTATGCTTAAGTGTGGCCCTATACTAATTATAAAATACCTGCTTAAATTCAAATAGAATGGGACAGTTTTGCTGGCCCATTACAGTATGGTCTAAGTAAGTTTCGTCCTGTATTTAGTATAGCACCACATTTGAGGCGTACTAGTGCTGTATTCACACATAAAGCTACGCTATACTATACTGTGCTGTGTGACATTTTTTCTCTTGTGTTTCACACAGTGAGCTGTACTAAGCTATACTTTGAAAAGTTTAGTAGAGTATTTTGTAGTCTTAAGAGACAACATGGCCTTTTGTAATTTAAAGTGTAGTCTGTTAGTGATAATCTAAAGTGTTTAGATTATTCTGGAGGTCATAGTTTCATGTGTGAATCCAGCTTAAGTCCAACTATGAAACTGGCCAAGAGCCTTCCAACAATACTTGTTTGCAAGTTAAATAAATCTTACTCACTATGCAGGTCATCAGTCCTTGCATGCTTTTTTTGTTAATTTCAATTATAAAGATAAGTTACCTGAAGTTTTACTCGTGAGTCTTCAATATTAATCTTGCAAGTGAAAAATGATGCCCCTATTGTTGGGCTGATGTGGTGGCTAAACATTTTGCCAATGTAGCGTACAACCATGCTCGTTTTGCCAACACCTAGAAAATAATTTGTTGTTTGATAATTAGTAACATAAAAAATGCCACATTTGTAAATCTTTTTCCCTTATGGTAAAGTTATAGTGATATAACAAAGTGAACACTGTTAAAAACAACGTTAAGCCCCCGACACAGACTCCATATCCGTAGGTCCGTAGTCCGTAGTCCGTGTTCCTGGTCCATTAGAAATTCTCCAATTTCTCAAATATGGGAGAGTTGGATGAAATTCCAGCTTGCAAAGTAATTGCCAATGTGGACATTATTAAGACAAAATTAGTATTTTAATTCTAATATGTTAATGGTTAAAAACAATTTAATGTGAGTGTATAATTCAAATGGGTAGTGAGTCGTAGTACTAAAAAAATATGTGATTTTAGACATCAACTTTGAAATTAAAACACAATTAGAGATAGATAAAAAGTTCCGATGTACCATTCCACTTAACTTTCACATTTATTTTAAATAACCATTAATTTGAAACATTTTAAAAACCAATAATGAACTCTAGTAACTTAGGCTTACTATGAACAGATTGATCAGCACACGACATGTAAACTAACTTAGCTCTAAAAGAGACACAACAGCCAGCCCCAGGCCATTAATTTATCATTGGTGAAAGGAGGAAACCCACATTTCACCAATGATAAATTGTTCAGCCATGCCAGGAATAAAAGACGGGACCCTTAACTCAGTAGACAGACACACTACCGACTGAGCTAAGATGTCAGACTTTATATTGTCAATGCTTTAATATAATAATAGAGCCTAGAAATAATTACAAGCAGGTAGGCTAGACGAGTGAAAAGTTTATAATGAAAAATGTCTATCCAGAAAAGAAGAGGAAATTATTATTCTATGTAAATAAAGTAAATAATAAATAAAATAAAGTATCCATACATAGTTTTTTTTAATATTTATTTTGTGAATGTCTGGGTGTATTGTGTTAAAAAATCAGTGAGCACAAATTTATAATGTAGGCCTGGCATAATATACTGAAAGAAATGAAACACTTAATTTTATCAAAATATGTTAAAGAATTAACCCCTAGACACGTAAATTGAACCCAAGACACCTTAATTAGATAAAAATAAAAGCTTTTATTAGGCTGAGAAACAGTACCCTTTTGGCAATTTTTAACGAATTTTAAGGTTATGTTTGTGAATGTAACTCATTTATTCTTAAAATTCTTAATGTTTCTTTTTTTCCACACATTCGTCTACAACATTTAGTCACATCTTACACAGCCCAACCCTTCCTTTTTGACCCACACACTCTACTTCATTCATCAATCGATCCGGAGTCATCCTCTCAACATAAGTTTGTGAGGGCCCCAAGTGAAATCAATATCTGTAATAATTTACTTCATGAAATTTCAATGAAGTAGTAGACCGTGGTTAAATTTAAAGGTTTATACATAGAAGGCTTGGAGTTTAATTATACAAATTATCCTAAGTAGTAGTTTTTTTAACCTATAGGCTAGATAGTTTTATGTGCATGAATATTTATGTGAGTTATAAAATTTGTTAGGCTTTTCAGAAAAGGTTGCATACATAACATGGCCGTGGTGAAATTTCATAACATAGGGGCCTAGGTGAGTACGCTACCTGATGTGTTTAATTTTACTATACTATACAATTTTCAAAGATCTTACTGTAATATTGTTTTAATTCATCCATAGTATTTTTGTGTGTTTTAAAGATTTAGGCTAAAGAAAATTTATGTATGTGGCAAAGGAAAAAATCTATTATTTAAACCCTTTTAAATTTAATGTAGAATGTGATTTGCGGTGTCCTCCGTAAAACATAAATTCCAATATTCAAGAATTGATGAAAACAAAACCGTGTCAGCCATCACACTAATTTTGTATTATTTTTTCGTACTATGATGCTGCCTGACTTTTGTATATAGGCCTAATAAAGACGTGAAAAGAAAACAATACTTTTTTAGAGATTTTTGTATAACCACCTCGATTAATAGAGGGGGGAAAGGGGAGGGGAGGGAGAGGCGGAAATTTGATTATCTACTAAGGGGTGCGTTAGCTGAGAAAGGTTGGAAACCGATGCTGTAAAATTTAAACTTTTGCAGTTACACAAATATTTTCTAAGTTATTAATAGTCTTAGTAGGCTATAGTAAACAAATAATTGACTTTTTTTTGTGTGTCTAATAAGCTATTAATTATTAGTGTTAGGCAAAAATAATTATTTATTTTCACCTCTTTTAAAAGAAAGTGTAAACGTTTTTGACTCAATGTTTGTGTCTGAAGCGTCTTAACGGTCCGATTTTCTGCTTTTTCTTTAAAAAAAATATGGAAAATATCTACTTCTGCATCACATCCTCCTAAACACAAAGAGCTGTAGAACCAATTTTTTTTTTAAATGAAAGTTTTATAGTATCCATAACAACTAAATTCTATAAAGAAAAGTAAAACCTTATAAAACAAGATATTGATGAAGACAAACCATGATGAGAAAGTGAATTAAAACCTCTGAAAAAATTATTGATAATGACATGGAAATAAAACCACTATTTATATTTTTTATCATGACTTAATACCAACAGAGCTCAACCTAACCATTCATTATTATGACAATATATCCACCGAGCTTTACCTAACCTCTCATGTGTTAGTAAATTAAACTCTAAATTATATAAAATAAAATATTTGATCTAAATAATAAATAAACGTTGTTGGTAAACATGATTCAGTTACTAAGTCATAACTCTAAGAATTGTGAGAAAATGTCATAGTGCGCAGGATGACAAACATGAGAGTAAAGTGCACAGGATCACAGAAACATAGGTGGAAAGTAACACTTCAGAGTCATTATCAACATTTTACGTTATGTAGTATTTATCATAAATGCAAAAAGGTTAAACTCTTTGTGTCACACAATTCTATTCTATTTCCAGGTCATTTTCAATAATTTTTTTCAGAGGTTTTAATTCACTTTCTCATCATGGTTTGTCTTTATCAATATCTTGTTTTAAAAGGTTTTATGTCCACTGAAAGGGGTGCAACACAACGCTATACTTGAAAGATAATTCAGAAGCAATGAAAAATGCTTCCAATAGCCATTGGATAGACCGTTCAAACACAACCTTAATCTTAGTGGGTGTGTTTTATACTCATCTAATGAATTACCTTGTGCTCCCAAAACAACTATTTTTCCTTCAATAGTTCTCATTATGGACGTTTCAGGCAATTTCAAGAATTATTATAGCACTGTTTCGAATCAAAAGATAACTTAATCAAAGTTAATATACATCACAAAACCTTTACTACTAATAATAATAACAATAAGGTACTTTGTCACAACCAACACAAACCAAATAAACACGCGTGACAGCAATAAACACAAATTATCAGGTAAAAAAAAAGTGAAAATTTTGTAACTATGCAAAAACTTTCTCAACAACCAAGGTCTGACTCTGGCTCCTCTTTAGTTCTAGTGCGCAGACATTAAAGCTAGAGAGCGCTAGTATCAATGATTATTAGCCCGCAATTCAAATAACGAAAAAGGCATTTGAACCTAAAGTTTCATTTTAAAGTTTTAGGTATTATTATTATTATAACCATAGAAAATAATTAAGATTCTAAAAATAACTTTATAAGTAAATTACATCCATACTATAATAATTGGTTGCTCACTATTGTAATATAATTTAATTTTAATGGTAAAGGGAATGTACGTTACTTTTATAAAAACTAGCTGATTCCTACAAGGAGGAGAGAAGGAATATTTCACACACATTGGGTCATTTGTAAATTATTAACCTCTTGTATTAAATAAAAAAGTCTCATATACTGAGGGCAATAAAAGGCATGGTTAGTAAATTTAAATATAGCGGTTTATGATGGAAGTAAAGCCCGCGTTAGGGTGAATGGAGCTTTGAGCGAAAGGTTTAACATTGGAACAGGGCAGGGTCAGTCCTAGGCAAATCAAATCTCCTTCACTTTGACACCTTTAATAACCTTCACATCTTAAAAACATTTTGAAAGAAGAAAATTTAAATATATAATAAATATATTTGATAGGTATATCTCACGAAATATAACATGTTTCAACACACAATAATTTTCTAAACAATTTTCTAAATGGTATTTTTGACACTAAAAATGACACCCATTGGAGGAACCTGAGGAAAATGCATTGAGACTCTACCAGCCCCAGAGGAAAAAAAAATGTTAACGGTCAATATAGCACAACGAACAATACGGCAGCATCCCAATGCCCAGTGTGCCCACAACTGAAGTTTGGGATATAGTAGCTATATTTTTATTTACCTGTGTAGAGAGTGGTGGGTGTGGGGAGTTTTATAGTTGCTATATTTACCAAAAGATAGGTCTATTGCTAGTTTTGGCAGTTAGTGGTCTTATTTCGAAATATCAGTTTCAAATAAAAGTGGTGGTAAAGAGTGAAAGTGGAGGAAAGAGGAGTGAAAGTGTTTTAAATAAAAAACTTCAAATAAACATTTTAAAAAATGTATATATATATAAATAAAATATTTTTATATAATTTTAAATCCTGCCAATGTCTTTTATTTAAAATAACAATCTTTTTCCTAATTTAAAATTTAGTGTAAAACTTAAACTTTAATTGATGAATTAAAATAAAATAAGATTTTAAATAATACTTTTATATAGATAGTTTGAAAAACCACAATTAAAGAAAAATTGAAAAACTACAATTGAATTTGAATAATGATTATTTTAATACAGTCAACTCTCGATTCTACGACCCCGGGAATAACGTCCCTCTCAAAGTAACGACCCTTTTTTGGTGAACCGTGAAAAATGGGGGGAAAAAAAGTCGAGAATTTTAAGGAAATCGGCCGTAAAATGTGTTTTTTGCACTTGCGCTTATTTTTGTGAGGGCTGTATTACTAGTAACTGGGGTAGGTCAGGTATAAAAATAAACACCACCCTCTCAATGCCAGCCAAGAGCACTTTACTCTGTTCACTCCCCTCCCACAAGCAAGACAATGTTTCCCTGCACGCGACTGTCGCTACATCACGCGCCAGGCTTGTTGCCATTGTTATTTCAATTCTCGATTTGGTTACGTTTTTGGTTTGATTTTGTGAACGATTTTTGACGACCCATGCTATTTTTTTATTTGATTTGATTAGGTTATAGGCTTTTAGGAAGTACGGTATCTACAAAACCCTGATTTTAGTAATAATCCCAATCTGTATATTTCGTACCAGAATACTGTTATATCTATAATATTTTGTTAGGATAAACGGCCATTTAAAACGGAAGTAGAAATTTCCTTCTGGAAGGTCTTTTATCCTACCTGAACACAATGATAGGGTAGGATTCTGGTATAAGATAAAGCCTTACAAGTTAGATTCCTTCAAAAATCATCGTATATATTAGGCTACATCAACTTATTTAAAGAAAAAACTAACAAGTTTCTAACTTTTATATGCTCTTCAAAGCTTTACTAACATATTTATTTAATTTAACTAATCACGCATTGATGTCTCTCATATATTCAATCAAATTAATAAACAATGTCAAAATGCCACATTGCCTTGTATGGGTGTAAGAGAGAAAGAGATACCCGAACATTTCCTTCTCTCTTACACAATGGTGTGCAGACGACAGCTCGAAAATTTCAGCCACAAATGTCCATCCAGTTATATTATAGAGAGCAACGGTATTATCTATGTTATTAGTTTCCTCGTACACATAGATAAGGTAATTATTATAATGACATAAGAATTAAAATGCAAATAAAAAATTTTTAATTTAAATTTAGATGACCACAAAAGTTTCTCGAAAAATTATTTATAAAATGTAAGCCTAATACCATTGTTAATCTATTATCGTACGCTTTGTAGGCCCTAATAGTTTATACAGGAGGCCCTTAAGTTCATACAGGCTGATCCAAAAGTTACGTAACCCGAAGAAAAAAAGGTATATTTTGTACCATATAATAATTATAATGTAAACCTAACTATATGCAAATGTAATGTTCACCTTACAAAATAGAAATCACAGGTGTTGAAAGTGTGATCCTCAGTGATACAAATTCACTCTTTTAATCATATTTCTAAATAAATGACATAGCATTGCCTGGAATATGGTTGCAATGCACGGTCTCTCATTGTTGGTTTACAGTGTATCTCGCAGAAAAATTAGGTGGTGTTGTGTCCTCAAACCCTTAAAAATCACACAATCAGCCAAAAAAACTCGGCCAACATTGTCATAGTGGAATCGGCTGTGTGTATAGTAGCTCCAACTTTCTGAAACCAGTGATCATGTTCTGTTTCCTCCAGTAATGCAATCAACTGCATAACAAATTCCTGGCAACGTTCAGCATTAACAGTATATCTAAAGAAAAGAAGACCCTGTGACTTGAAACTGCAAACCATATTCCATAATCTTCTGAGTGTGTAAGGGCACCTCATGGAAAACGTGTGGATTTTCAGAACTCCAATACCTATTATTCTGACTGTTTACATAACCACTTAAATGAAACCAAGCCTCATCTGTGAACAAACTGTTGTGCAAGATTCCGACACCGTTCCTCACAAGTTCTCAGAACCATTGAAAGTGTCTCAATCTTTTCCCTTTGTCCAGTTCCTTGAGATCATGGATTGTGTGTATTCTGTAAGTCACAAGTTTCAGCCACCTCGCACACATCTGTGTTCCATAACTCAATACATTCTGCTGTGATGATCTTAAGGACTTTCTGGGTGACCGTTCTAAGCACTTCATTCAAATTTTCATCACTCAGACCTGATGGCTGTCTAGATTGCTTCTTGTCACTCACGCTGCCTGTTTCACTAAAAAAAAAAGTGTATAATTTGGCATGTTGATTTATTCGGCATGCGCAGCTCTGGAAAACTACACACATTTGTTGGTAATCCATGACAAATTCATCTTAAAATAATGTTCCAGAATGAATACTCGCTCTGCTCATGAAAAACTCATCTTACACTTTCAAGTGTTGTAATTCATCTGGTCAGACTTAGCAGAAGTTTCAGGGTCACACTGTCTGCACAACATCTGGCTGACACTACATTGTTGTGATACATGTAAACAAAATGTTATTTTACATGTCCATACTATCTCAATCTTGCTTCCTCTACTATTTCATGTACTCTCTGTACCCCTAATCTATGTTACTATGTAACAAGATATTAGGCCTAAATGTAATTGTTATTCACAAAACAAAATTTCTATGACAAAGTATATCATCAGTCTTTCCCATTTTACAGCTGCACTAATATTATTCTTCAAAATCACAAACGTCACCATTAACAACACCATCTTTGTACTCTTTATATTCTGTACTCGGTTCTTGTTTATATCACACGAGCAGCTGCAGACGTCATTGCATGGGAGGTTGACATCCATGCACGGGCATGATCCTGGTTGACAGGCTTTGCATTTGTTGATACCATCTCCAGCACTTTCTCAGAAGCGGGCTCCAAATCAAATAATGGCAATATGGCCATTGTCATAATACCAGCCATATTTGTATGATGGCAATGTGGCCGTTGTCATCATACCAGCCATTTTCGCATGGTCTGGCCTTCTGAAAGCATGTTAAAGATTTCTCTACTTACATGGAGGCGTAATGTTGAATGACAAGGAGGTAAGAGCTCTGGCAGAATATTGCCTCCTTTAGAGCAGTACAAATCAAACCTAAGTTTATTTATGTCACCGTTTTTTTCTCTCCTTGTAGATTTGACACACAAACTACTCCAGGCTGGCATTTAGGGGCTCATTCACCGTCTCTTCTTCTCTGAAAGCTTTGAACAATTGAATGTAGTGTTCTGCAGTGCTCATCAGTTGGAATGGCATCACCTTCCCTTTGCTGTAAAAGGTTGAAACAATGTCACAGCCTGTGAAGCTATGAAACGTAATTGAAGCTTTTATGAAACACTCCTTTTAAAGGTTTTGTAGGGAGGTATCAAAAAGTTTGATAATACATTGGATATATTCATTTCTGTTCATACAGAAATCCTGAATGTCTGCATGTTTAGACTTTGCTGTGTTAAACGCTGTCATGTCCTCAAGTAGTACCATATACGAAGAACACCTCTGTTTATTCAAAACCTATCTTTAAATCAAGCAGCAAAGTTTGAACTGAAACCAATAAAATCTTCACTAGTTTTACAGTCTTTGATTATAGTCATTTCAATTGCTTTATTTGCTTCAGAAGAATTGAAAGCATTCCTATCAGACAGCTGTGGTATCGGCTTCACAGCTTGAGTAACTCTCTAACTTACTAGGTAGGACACCATCAAAGCCCTTTTGTTAACTGTTTTTGAGTGATAGGATATAATGACGGCACATTTTTGCTGGGAACCTCGCACTGTTTAGCAACACTTTGCCGCAAGTTACACACTGTGGTTTGCTGTCACTGGTCTCAATGAACCCAATATCCAAGTAGGAATAGTGGTACTTCCTTTTACTATTTTCCCTGAGGCACTGGTCTTCTAAGAACTAGTACAACGCAGTTGAGTCAATACTTCAGGAACTTTTGGCTGTCGCTGATTCATCCGAAAACCCTTCATCTTGTCCAGAAATTCTAGCACTAACAACTGCTCCATTTTATTCCACACTAACCGTGGCTCCCAAGTATGTTGAATAATGTTTGGTAATGTAAATGTGTGTCGCATGTACTCTCGTAATGCTTGTTAACTGTGAGTAGCCATCTTATTTTATCGCTTGGTGGTATCACATTGGCTGCCACTTCATGGTTATTACTAATGAACAGGCCAAAACTTGAAAACTATTAATGTGAGCTAAAATCGGTTTTTGTTAAAATTGTGACAATATGGACAATATACAATGTACAATAAAATAAACTGCATTGACTGAAAGGTCTTTATTTACTCTTTAATTTACAAACTGGTTTATATAACCTATCTCTTATGGGTCCTGAGCTATTAGCTTTCAAAGTTGTTAAAAGTTTACATGACGCACGCTCTCATCCTAGCAAACTCTCACAGATAAACGTTATTCAACGTTAAAAGAATGGAAAATGCTTTTAACATAATATTTAGCTTGTTAGCTTTTGATGCTTCCACAGCTACTAGAGCTACTGTGACAGAGGTCTTGACAATTTTTAAGGATCCAGACTTAACCAGTGATTCATTGACAAAAAAAGAAATTATATTTTTTAAATCACCACATTTAAATGCTCCAATAAATTTGCAACGGGCAGGTGTCTCGTCCTTAATATGGAAGCTTTGAAAAGCTATATTAATGTAATTGCTTACAAAAAAAATATATTACATTGAAAAACATGCACTAAAGGCATTCATAAATAAATAACACTCCACTGCTACTTTATTTGTTTCAACTCTTGAATGAACGCTGACTAAACTGCAACTGACTGAAGATGCAAGAAACACAAGGTTTTAATATGCAATAGAAACTTCCCAGATAATTCTGGAAAGATGTCAAAGCTAACAATTGGATCTGAAAGTAGAAATGAAAATTTTCTGCAATGGCGGCTTGCGATAGAGGGGTTAAATTATAGTGGTGGCACCTAGAGCCCATTATAATTAAAAATAGAGTGGGTTGTAAGAAGGGGGCATGAGAGTGGGGGAGGGGGAGTGGTAGTTAGGAAGCATGGAGGATAGGGGGGGGGGAGACAAATGTCGGACCAACCTTAAAATTATTTTAATTAACTTATTGATGTTAAAAAGTTGAAGTATGGTTTCTTAACATAACGGGTCTACAAAGGCTCGCATTCATTTGTTTTATTACTACTTTATTTTAGCACCGCGTCTCAGTATCTCTTCGGGTTATATGCCTATGTAATAGTTACGCTAATGTGTTAGGAATGAGGAGGGTTTAATTTGGAGGAATTGCACCCGTGAGAGTGGAAAACTATTGAGGAAAAACCGCCCTCAGTGCACCTGACCGGGATTGAACACTGATCTCCCTGTCATCGTCAATCTAGTCTATTGTGAGAGTAGCACGTTAGACCGTGAGGTCACCGAAACTCGTTTGGGGATGTTTCTTATTTTAATGCCCTTAGGAAAAATTAATCTTAAATACAAACATTTACATTTGGGATATCTAAATCACATTATTTCCATTTAATCATTTGAAATCATTTTACAGAACTAATAATTGAAAATTTTCCTTTTCACATCTCTCTCTGAAAGCACGGCAAAGTTCTCACAGAGCCGGGGTTAGCTGGTGCCGTCGAGTCTGTCTCTCTCTGGTTTCGCCGCGTGAAGTCTGTGTGTTCCGCCAACGTTCTTGATGTTTCTCATGGATCTGAGAAGGTGTGGGTGGGCAAAGTTGACTGAGGTGACAAGACATGCACTTTGGCTCTTTAATGCTTGCCATCTACACAGCTTCACAGCACACTGCAGCAGCTAAATAATTTCTACCCAATACTTAACTATACACAGTTCATGGCCGTACACATTTACAATTTTGAGGTCTTGTCACATTTATTTAATTTATTTTCCCCTATTTGCTTATTCTGAAGCTTAGATGTGTTTATATTTACCTACTGTGCACCACAGGGCTATGTGGAAATCGATTCCTGGTGTTTGGTGTTTAAATGGTTTGGTTAAAGGCTGGTTGCAACCAAGTGGTTTTTTGAAATCATCTTTTTTTATGCAGGGTAATCCCAATTACTTATAGAAGTTTGCTTATTTATGTTACTGTAAAATTAGCCTAATTAAATCATTTACCATTTAAATTAAATTAATGAGTAATGAACCAAATTATGGGAAATTCCCCTGCAAAGGGGAATTCCCATTACATGCCTACATGGGAAATCCCTTTTAGTAATATGAATATACAGTCATTATACTCTTATTTCTTAGTGATTGAAGCAAGAAACCGTTTATGAAGCTTAGTGGGAGAGTGTACATGTTTGGCTTTGGCCTTGGGGGTTTATAATAATCAAAACATAAAGGAAAGGCCTTAAAATCACTTGTAAGACTACAATGTGGAGGGTTCAATCAGGATAGGTTGAATGAATGGCCAACGATTACTTCTTTTGGGTTTACTAAAGAAAAGTGAACTAATACAACAGTTGTCATAGTGACGAGGGGTTGGGGTTCAACCGTCGCCTATAAGCCATGTCTTTCTCTACATTACATCCTAAGTTTCGGTCTAAGCCCACAAATCCTCTAGTTAGGTGTCACACATCAACACTTTAACACTCACATGGCAAGTGCCTTATGACTCTTTATGACACTAACACATTCACGGGCAACTGTACACAGCCAACCCCCTTAAGCACCGTTGTACTCATGTCATAACCACTGTCAACCATCGTCATACTCATGGTGATCAAAGCATGCCGTCATTGAACTCACACATCGTCGCAACATTCTCTACAACAACCGCTCACAAGTAACTGTCAACATCAACTGTCTAGAGCCAACTGCCTAGAGCTCTGCTTCAAGACACACAAACAAGTTTCTGCTTAATGTAGAAGTTTCCTCCGATGACTGCATCGAGCACCAATCAATGAACTTCTATCCACAACACAAGGTCATGCGATAGCTAGCACAGCGGCTCAAACAGATATTTTGCTGCCATAAACTAATCTAACAGCTAAAGTGTGGCTGTGCCATTTTCTGCGGACCTAGTTCTTGTTTCAGGCACATGACACCATCTTACAGTCAACTGGTAGGCAGGAAGCCCTTACAATAGATACAAATCAAGCTAAGAATAAATTCACTAAGTTGAAAACATCACACATATATTTATATACATAAAAAATACAAAATAGGCCTAGTGTGTTTTGACTAATATGTGTATTTATAAAATCTATGAAATCTTTTAGTACTATAAAAATTTTGGAAGTATGTTTTAATATGATATAATAATGAACTTAGTATGATGAATAACCTTGTTTTTTTTAAAATATATTTACATGAAAGAAGTTTAATTGCAGTGTGGAAGTCAAAGTTTAAGAGTTTCCTAAATAACCCAAGAAAAACCTGGGCAGGCTGACTTTTTTTAAACAGGTTTTTTCTAACCTTGTCTAAATTTAATAACGTATTTGGGAAAACTTTAAATATTAGGTAAGCTATCCAGAAGATAAACTCAGTTCATAATACGCTTAAAATATTTAAGTGGCCATTAACTTTTATCTTGTCATTCTTTAATCTCATGATATCAATGTTTATCTGGTCATAAGATCGGCCCTTAGTAATGTATTATAAAATGTCACTAATTATTTTGTTCTTTGATTACTAATATTGTAATATTTAAGTGACATGAAATCTCTACATTGTAGTTCTCAAATTAATACCATATTTTGTGAGTCAGCTCTTAGTTTGCCAATAAATTATAATTTTGAGCAAGATTTATGATCTTTAATCAAACGTATAACTTATTATTTACCTCACTCTTCAGTTGAGAATGGGTATATATAGCTAATAAGAAGTCATGAATGGCATAGATTAAAATAATTTGAAAATATACGGTACATAGTTTAAACCAAAAGACCCGATTAAAAGAAGGATTTTGTTGTTTTTCTTTTAGAAAAAATAAATAAAAAATTCCAGCACTGGTTTGATGTAGGTAGTCATTAAAGACAAAGTGCTGCAATTGGGCGCTTGTTCTAAAAATATCACAGAATGCTTTCACTAAACATTCCAATTATAATTTTTGAAAACATCAATTTTTAATGCGCATGCACGAGTGCGTGTAACTATTTCACATGGTAAGCATTTTAACTCCATTTCATCCTTTTCTACAAAATATGGTTTCATTAAAACTTAACCCTTCTTCTCGCCCCACAATTATTTTCAACAAAACAGTTGTCTTAATTATTGTTTCTTGATAAGTTTTATGAAGGTTTTTTCAGCAATATTGTTTTGAATACCGTCCAAAGGGGAATTATTCCTATGGTTGCCATGGTCTGGATAGTTAGGCTCAAACTAGGTTTAAGACTTATTCTGGCACCACATAATCATCATAATAATCATCATCATCATCACATATCTCAAAAATAATATATATATCTTGTACGCTCCACGTTTTGTCAATTCGTGAAAACAGCATGGCAATACATTTTTTTAAATGCAAAGTGCAACAGACTAAGCAGTAGTCTTTGTTGTAAAAAATAGTATTTAGGATTAAAATAAACACATTCTTAGGATTTTTTTTTTATATTAGTGGTTATCCAAAGCCCAACTTTGTATCATATTTGAAGACCTAAACACCTAACTTATTAAATATTGTCGTTTTAAAATGTATTTGTTTTTCAGTGAGTCTCGCTCTTTGGTCTAAATACTCCAAGCTAGTGAAGCTGAGAGGTGTTCAGAATATGAACAACATGAAAGAAGAAGAGACTTGGCCTCTTCCGCCAGAACCTCCGCAGGATTCTGATTGCTGCGGCAATGGATGCTCTGTGTGTGTGTTTGACATTTATAAGAAACAGCTTGCGATATGGAAACAAACACTTGGAAAACAAAAACCCAACATGACTGTTTCTCAGGCATTGTCACAAACAATATTTAAGCCCTTCAAGCTAATTTCCATTGAAAAACATACTGACAATACAAATATTTATACTTTTCAGTCTATTACATGTTCAGAGAGGAAGAATAGTTCATTAAGCATAGGAGTTTATCACTATTTGGTAATGAAAGGTTATGAGAATATTAATGATAGCGAAAAAAAACTGTTATATAGGTCCTACACACCTATATCAACCGTTGAAATGGAATCTGAAGGGAGTTTTCAGGTACTAATTAAATTGTATAAAGATGGGAAAATGTCTACATACATAAGAACTCTACAAATAGGTGATGCTATTGATTGGAGAGGGCCTTACGGAGATTTGAATTACACAGCAAACATGTATCAGTTCATATTAATGCTCTCTGCAGGTACTGGAATTACACCTATGTTACGTATATCTAATCACATAGTCGCTGATGAAAATGACGAAACTCGTATTGAACTGTTATTTTCTTGTAAAAGGTTGCAGGATCGCCTACTTGTTGATGAACTACAGGAGTTAATGTGTTATTGGAACTTTTCGTTGCAAGTGTTTGTTTCTCATGAAGAAATACAAGCTGACATGTTTGAGCAGAATATAGTGTTTGGAAGAATAAGTAAATACATTATCTCTAACCATCTACAAGATAAGGTTTTAGCATATGATATACTAGTTCTTATATGTGGAACTGAATCTTTCAATAATGATATGTCTAATTATGTTAAAGAAATGGGTGTTTCTTTATCCAATATTTATGTATTTTGATATTCAAACGTATATGTTATAAACTGAAGCTTTTAACTAATTTATAAATTTTTTTATCAATAAATACTGTACAACAGATTGATGATGCACATAATTTGGGCAGAGATTTCTGAGTTCTTTTCCACCTTTTAAATAATAATTTTACTAGCTTTTGTAGTTGGCATGATATTTAGTTTGTACTCCTTTCATAGATTTAAATTCAAACCCCATAAAGTAGACTTTGTCTGCTAATAATATTTGTTTGTTTTATTAATATTTATCAGACTTTGGTCAACAATTTGAAGTTTTATACTCTTCTGCTTATTGTTTGTTCAAGCTCGCTCTATCATAACTAACTTTAGTATTTCCCTTCTTTATAGTCTACTCATTGTAATAGTGATAACAACTCTGTTACTAACTACTAATTGGTGGAGAGTAGAATTATCACATAATCTGGTAGGGGAAGTCGAACACAGGGTATTGTGTGTGTGTATAGGCTCAGAGGACTCCTATTTAGAAGAGTAATTATAATAAATATATGAATAAAACATATTAAAAAATAAAAATGATATCTATGAACATTTTAAGGAAAACATTGGCCGACTGCACAAATGTTGATATCGAACTATTGTGGCTGTATTTCTGATAGCTACAAAGTACCTGATGATCTTTCACATCCATCATATAAACTTCCGTAAAACATGAGTCATGCATCAGGGTGTCTAGCAACCTGGAAAACAGAGACAGGTCAGGCAAAAGTTTGAGAATTTGATCAAATTTCTGGAATTTTCACATGTTCACTTAAAAAAATAATACACAACTTTTATTTATAATAATATAAATAACATATTTCTTCCAGTTAATACACACCTCGATTCTATCTTAATACAGCTGTCCCAGTTGAGCATGGTAATCTCAATTCTCAAAGTCAACACGTGATTTTCAAGTCGTCTTTCACCCCTCTCCCTTGTATCTTTAGCCAAAGTTGAGTCATGGTTATGCGCATGTGCAAGAATTGATTAGGTTAGAGGAAGAAGAAACTAAAAAATAACATGTCTCACCACAATTTTAAGTTTACTGGTGTAAGGTGTTCTTTTACTGTCTGACTATTATCTCACTAAAATCTAACTAAGATCGCACTACCCGGCAGGCCATCACTCTGATATTTTTAAACACCTCATAGTGTGACATAATTTCAGAATGGAGATGTGTCGAAAAATAATATTACATTAAACTGCAATCTTAATAATACAATGACTGGAAAAGTTGGAAATGTCAAGAATTTTTAAAATATACTTTGGCTGGACACCCTATGATATGAACCTGGGCACAGGACAAATATGGAGGTCTTAGTGGTACGTTAACCCCAAAATATTGGGTTTGAAGTTTGTGTCATTAAGTATCTGCGAACAGTATTCTTCTGTTATGAATATTAATTTGAATGTATTTTGAAGATATCATTTCTCATAGCAAACAGGAGCAACTTTACATGGAATGCTTTCCAATCTGAGAGATTTAGTTAAGGCCATTTAATTCTAAGCTACACTATTTGGTGTCCCATTTAAGTTGAGACTCACTTTAATCTTTACTGGTAGTTTTCAAATTGAAGAGAGAAGAGTAATAGTTACAATGATAATATTTCACATACAAAGTCATTCAAAGACACAAGTTTGAAATAGCAAAAATTTTAAGCTCACTTTGTAACAGAACAATTTTCTGGAGATTCCTAATAACAATCAACCAGCCACCAAGACAGACAGTCTTACCCTTCTTTATATTGTTTATTTTGAGTATCAACTAAAATTTTCCACTATAGCAGTGTTCCGCAAACTTTTCTAGTGAATGGCACACTTAACAAGCCTAAAAATTTGCAGCATTGTTTTTTTATTTTGTTACATAGCCATGCTCGAAGTCAACACTGGTTTGATATGCCATAGTATTTATCTCTCTCACTCCTGCAAGGAAGGAGTGAGCCTATTAATGTTTTGTCATTAGCATCTTGTAGAGTTTGAGCGCTCTTGCATGTTTTTAAATTTATACAATTGAATAGTAATAAAAACATAAATTACTTTAACAAGATTACAACAAGATTGCTTGCTTAGCAGAACAAATGTCAATGTTTGGTTAAATTGAAGTAGTACAGCCACTCTCATTTCCTGGTCAATTGTTATAAGTCTTTCCCTTGTATTTGTTTTGATTGTAGTAAGAGTTTAAATACATAGTTTGCACAAATATGTTGTCGCAAATGGTAAAAGTATGGATACGGCATGTTTATACGGGTATGGCTATTCATCTTTTATATTTAACCAAATTCAATTTAGTTAAATATGGCCAAATTTTAATTTCGGAGATTGATTTATTTTTAACTCCTTAAATTCTTCTTTCTCTTTGAGTGGTAAATGCTGATTTGAAACCTCAGCAGGAAATGGATTACGCACCCAAGCCAGCAGTTTTAAATCAGAATTAGAAAAGTATAGATTATTTTTTTCTTGAGGTATCTTCAAATGTTCCAAGATAAAATTTTAAAGTTATTTTTCTATGACAGCTTCTTTAACATTTGAATTTTTTTTTTCAAACCATTAATAATTTGGGTATACCATAACTCTTAACTTTGCGGGTCAGCTTTAGAATGTGTTGGATGTATTATAAAATTTAGTAAGTACGAAATGCAGACACCACATGCACCAACTTAATTTGTATTCTTACCGAACAGCGGCACTCTGGGCTGTGTCCCAGAGAGAGGTTGTTCTAATAAATAATATGGAGATGGTTTTTGATTTATTGATAGCTATTACATTTTCAATCATATATATATATATATATATTAATTTTTTTTTTGCTGTATATCTATATGATCTACAAGTTAGTTAATGAGTTTAAATATTTAGAGATAATCAGCCAAAATAGAATAGTTTGACGACTATATATTTACAGAGGTCATCAATAAACACATTGAAAAAACCCATTAAATTTGATACTTTAGAAAGGGAGTTGGAGGCAGTGGTGGAGCTATAAAAAAATGACAGGAGGGGCACCATGATACATGTACATATGTTGTACTGTCTCAAAAATTTCATATCTCTATACAAAAATTAATTTGTTTAAATATACTTATAAAGCTAGTTTATATACAAGCATTTGTGAGTTGGTTGCTATATAATTAATTATCTCCATATATATGATAAATATTTTGTTTCATAAAATGTTATTACCAAACTTAATATTCAATTCTTTGAGGTGAGAGAAGAGAACAAGTTTATATAGACTCCAATTAAAGTTTTTGCAGTTGTTTTCTGGCAAATAATATTTAGAGCCTCTTCAGGGATTAGGCCCTACCCCAACAGTTATATTTATATTGAGCATGGCCAAACCATTGAGTCTTTCCTGACTCGTAGGTTTTAATTATACTTAACGAATTAAAAGATCGCACTGCTGTTGAAGTAATAACTGTTATCACTCGAAAAGTTTAAAATAGGAACTCAATGCTTAAAAACACATCTAGACACAAATCTGTAAGCTTTCATTGGTGCATCTACTTTTTCGGATTTCTTTATTAAGAATTCCCTCTATCATTTCTATTATCCGTGAAGTACCTTTATAGTGGATGGGAAAACCAAATTTGTGTACTTTTTAACATCTTAGAAAACATTCTAAAAGAATAGTTGAAAGTGAGGAGTGGTTATAATGAAAGTTAAGACTTAGATAAGTTGATCTAGAAAACCATAAAAGTAATTTATAAACTAAGCATTTAATAAAGTGGTTAATGTATTACATAAAATTGACAAGTACTAAAATGTACAATTTTAAAAAATGTTCATAGAGAAACATAGTGTATGATATGAACAATAAAATAAAATTATAAGACATCATCAACTAAAAATATAATGCTCAAACGAGTTGATGAATAGTCTTAAAACATGAGTTGGCACATTAAAATATCAATACAAAAAATATAATATACAATATAACGTGATATGAACAAGGTTCTTAAGTCCAGATTTGTTTTGAAATTAAAGAATAAAAATTAAGTTAACATCTGCCAAACTGATTTAGAAAATTAGTTGGATTATTTATGTAATGTAGAATGATCTAAGTCTAATATGTGTTTGTGCCCCATTATTCCTTTTTGACATCCAGCACTGGAAAAAGCCTGGATTACTTCATTTCGACATGTTTCGATACTATGGTACTCATGGATACTGCAAATAAAATTAAAGAAGGCATGGAGTTAAATTAAGATTAAAGTTATTATAAGAAGTATTGTGAAATATCAATAATATGTTATAAAAATAGTAAAGAGAAATTATTAAAACAAACAAACTTACTTATGTGTTTGTTACAAATTTTCTGCATTCACTATCTCTTCATCTGCTAGAAATGAATTTTATTTTGTAGCTAGAGGGAATTTAAACAATTGCTGTATATTTTCTAAATATTCACGAGGGTGGCACGTGCTCTGATGTCTCTATCTTGAATCCGCCACTGGTTGGAGGTACACATGTCTATTATGTTAGCAGAAGTTATATTTTGAAAATCGTTGCTAAACCAGTTTATATAAGAGAAAGGGCAAAATTACTCAGTTTTGAGAGAATAATAGGACTACCCTGTTGAGCGTAATAAAAAAAACTTTTCATAAAAAAAAATTAAATTACATCAACAATAACTTGAGTTGAGACTTGAGCGATAACATATATATTTTACTAATTTGTTAAAGTTTTAAATTTGTTAAATAACTTATTTTTCTTTTTATATAGTATTCAAGGGGGATAGAGAAACAATTAAGAAATTTAGAAGGATTTTGAGATATGTGAGTATTGAATTTCCTTTGGCCTAATTTTGTGAAACTTTTGATACTCTAGTTTAATAAATATTAAACTAATTACCTCTAAGAGTAATCTAAATATGTGTTATATAGCGTTAGCTATTGATTTTTTAGTGATTAGCTCACCATACAAAAGGAGAAAAAGGTATATACACTTTACTTCATGGAAGAACCATATCACTAGACTTGAAGCGTGATCCCTACTCTTCAGTCATCGGCTAGTTTTTCTACCATGTTTGAGAATAAAAATAAAATATATATATTTTTATGTGTTTAAATGTCACTTATTTACTTTTTTTTTTGTATCCGGGGGCTCCAAATGTATCTGGGGTGGAAATAAAATTTGTTGATACTTAGCGCCGTGTCTTACTACCCATTTGGGTTATACGTTTAAGTACTAATTACGCTAATGGGTTAGGAATTGAGAAGGTTGAATATATAGGAAGTGAACCCGCATTTGCATGGAGGTAGAGTGGAAAACCATTCCCAGTTCACTCGAGCGAGATTCAAACGTCGATTTCCCTGTCCTCGGCAGTCTAGCTCAACACGAAACTAGCGTGTTAGTTAACTACGCTATTGAGGTGGGTCATTTAAAATTTGTTAGTATTAGTTGTATTACTAATCTTATTAGGTCAAATACGGTATGTTATTTAAATCAGTTTTATTAATTTTTTCTTAACCAATTACATAAGTTGATGCAAAAAAGTTAAACATCCTTTAATTGTTGGTACCATAGTAATGAACCATATTTGGAATACGGTGTGATTTCAAGTTGATTTTGGGGCAGTTAAAACACATAAAAGTTTAATATGAAAGGAGTAGTTGGTGAGAAAAATATGAATGAATATATGAAAATATGAATTGTCTACTTAGCTAAAAGTCCTGGTTTAGATTCCCGGCATGGCCACAAAATGTATCATTGGTGAAATGTGGGTTTCCCCTTTCAAGTGATGAATTAATGGCCAGGGGATGGATATTATGTCGGTTTTACATTTAAGTTAGTTTGTCATGTGCTGATATAATTTGTTGGTTCAAAAAGTGAATGTTAAAAACCTCAATTAAATGAAAATGAAGGGATTTTTTTTTATTATCAAGGGTAGGGATTTCACCCAAAACGCTTTCAATATTATTTTTTAGATCAAATATTCTTATCATGCCAGAAATAGTCGACCACCACTCCTGGATGCAGTAGTGCCATCATATAGTATATTGAATCTATATCCTTTATATCTAGGAGGGAGGCACTTTTCATTAATATAATAACTAGAAAAAAGTTTCAAAAAAGTAAATTATAAATAAATTGTTCCCACAAACATCAGTAATAATTAAGTGGCTATGCCTGGTAGACCTCGAACATATTGATAATATACCTCTATATTACTTATTCTCACTTGGGAGCAGGAGCTAGGGGCTCTCCTCCGTGGCTGGGGGGTAGCGCTGGATTGGGGCTGGAAGCTCACGGGTTTGAGATGTGCTCTCACTCGCCCTCGTGGTGACTGCCTTGGCCTGGACAGGACAAGGATCTCCAGCCTCGCCTGTAGGATTCCTGTCCGCAAATCCTTGCATAGTGCCTCCTCGTGGCAACTGGCCTGGACAGGAAAAGGGTATCCAGGCTTTACTGCAGGTTTCCTGTCCGCAAATCCTTGTAGAGTGCCTCCTCTTGGTGAATGGCCTGGATAGGACAAGGGCTACTTGGCTCGTCTGCAGGATTCCTGTCCGCAAATCCCTGCATAGTGCCTCCTCATGGCAGCCCCTGGGAAACATCCACGGGGTTTTCCTAATTGACTGTATAGGTTGTCTGTATGGGAGTGACTAGGGCAAGGGGGATCCCCTGACTCGCCACACACAAAGTGGCCTGTACCTTCAGGGAAAACTGGTCAGGCCACCTTCGCGAGGTCTCTGCTGGGCAACGCAGGCTGAAAGCTGTTTACAGCGATTCCAGTGACAGTGACAGTGACTTCCTTTGAAGGACCAAACAAGGTGACTTTAGTTAAAGCTCTTGCGAGTGATAGCGATTCCTAGGTTGTGTCATAACTACCTTATGTGAATGTCCTACATTCACTGAAGGGAGAGGCCAACTCCGCCTACTGTTGGAAGTTCGTTCAAGGTGAAGGAGCATTCACAGCTGTCTGGGTTTGGTGACAGGCAGAGGTCACTGACTCCCGCCCTTGAAAGGGAGGACACAGTACTTGTGGATTAGAGGAGCCTCAAGAGAGGTGTTTGTTCTCTAAGGATAACTGCCGATCTGACAAAGTGTGATGACTTCCATTTTTAAAAGTCGTTTACTTACATAAGATGTACTATTAGTGACGTGGGGAAATTCTTTAGTTCTCCATGGCTGGTGATTATTGGGAGGGAGAGTCTATCTCTTGCATCTTTAGGTTTGTTGAAGTTGTACAGGGAAGCTCTTCGGTGATCGTCTGATTTGACAATAACCTTATAAATGTGGAGATAAGGCAGCCAGTGGATAAAATACGGTATTTTAGGCAAAAACTGAAATATAAAAGGGAAAATTAAATATTAATTTGTATTTTAATTTTGACTAAAGCAAGTGTTTGAGCTAAAAGGTATTTATTCAAATAAAGATTTAATGTCAAGGGCAAATACTTCAGGGGTGAAACAATAAATTCTGTTTATTTATGTATATCCCAGTAGAGCTGGCAGCAGGTAAATTTTGAGAACTTTTGGGAATTGGAAAACTTCCCAGCCCCGAATACAAATATAATGACTTGAATATAGATGAGTAACAAAAACCTACAATGTCAAATTGTGAAAACACAAATAACTTCTATTGCTGTAAATTATAAGTACGGTACATGAGGAGTGGTAAAAATGTACTAAAGTGGGTCATTATTCCTAGATAGTTTGGTATCTAGATGAAAAAAGTTGTATTACAATTAAAATAAATGTCACTTTAATATTTACAACCGCTACTCGATCAAATGGGTAAGTTTTTCTCGTCTGAGTTTTTTCTAATTGAAAATACATTATTGGCATATCAAATCTAGTTATTTTACTACTAGGTTATATTTATTTTCTTTACTTAATGCATATTTCATTCATGTGCCTAGTTAGTTGTATATGTCCCAATTATACATTTAGTTGAAAATAAAATATTTAATTGTTTAATAATTTTATCTCACAATCCTGTCCCTCAAGATATGTTCTTATTTCAAATGTCAACACTTCTCATCCATCTAGGAATAGTTTTAAGATCAGCTCTTAGAGTGTAATATATCACTTAAGGTGGGACGGAATGGGACGCAAGAAAAGGCCTGTGTTTCTGCAGTTTTTATTACTTTTTTTTAGCTAAAATAAATATAATGCTCCAGTACAAACATATAGTTTAATTTTCTTCACATGTTGAGATCAACAGTTCCTGAATATCCATCATGAGCATAGCGGCATTAGATGAGAAACTTTTTGAATGGAAAGAAAAAGTTGTCATTAAATTCCAGGACACATTTGACAGATATTCAAGAAATGTTTAGTCCATCATGTGAAGAAAATAATGTTGGCCTAATAAACACTCTTTCAAATTTAATAATTAGATATTTAATAGTAATCCATGGTTTTTGATATTATTTTGGCAAAATATTTGACCATGTTTTCACCATTGCACTGATCATTATTGTGTTTGTTATCTGCTATTCTTGGAAAGTAACGCATCTGTTTTGAAACATCTTAATCCATCCTTTGATTGCTAAACAACTATGCATCTCACTACAACTTTTTATGTCTATTTTCTTTCCGGGCAACATGCCAACATAACACATTGAGTATAGCCTCTAAGAATACTTGGCTTAAGCAAACAACACCAACCAGCCAAGTCCAAAATAATTGTGATTTTAGCTTTTGTCACTTTTAGTTTCACTTGTTCTGTGTTGTAGGTGAAGAGCATGCTGCCGTTACGTCTGTTCTTGGTAGCAGTAGTCATTCTGATACATGACTGCAAACTTTCTTCTGCTAACAAATATGATAACTACATAGACGATCATCAGGAGCCGAGAATCCAACCACCACCTGGAGCTGTCCCTGGCCAGGAATTCAAGAGATATGTTGCCAATGATCCTAACTATCACTACCACGAGTATAAGCCTGTCAATAAGTATGCAGATGTACCCCCTCCCAGCGCTGCTACACGCATGGCGAGATATGTCGTCCACAACACAGGTAGGTTATTCAGGACTAACTTCAATAGATGTGTGACACCCCTCGGTGATCAAATGGTCTTGGGAAGGTGTAACACATTTGTTTGATCATAAGGGCAGTGAAAATTAAAAAATATATATTTTCACTATCTTGAATTTAAAAAAAGTCCAACTTTGTAGGAATTACAAAAAGAAAAGAGAAGGCTCTTATAGTTAAAAACAATAAGACATAACCCTGTATTTTTTTACCAACAATTTTAAAACTTTTATTTGCAACTGTGAGGTTTATATAGGTCTTTAAATCTTATGCAAAAATCTCCAATACCACAATCTCAACTGTTGTATTTCCTCACATTTATAAAAATAATATAATAAATAATAACAACAACAAAAACAAAAGGTTAAACTCAATGTAATTACTACAGTATTTATTTTGGAAACACCAGACCCTGAAACTTAGTTCTTTTTAGCTATTTACATATTATCAAAGAATTGTTATAAAGTTTAATTTAATAAATGTGATACTTTCACAAATGTCCAGTGTGACAAGCTGGGCTCATGGGGTGGCCAACATTTTCTTATCTTTTAATCAGCATGTGCCCAAGGGAGTTTAAGGGAACATTTGTCCTGCCTTTCTCTGATAATTAACACCCTTCACATGTCCTATTAGAATCACTAAGGTTCAGTAGCACCAGAGTTAGCTCAGCGTCAGGATGATTGAACGTCATAGCCTGACTGATTCTCCACTAGGAGGTCAGGACCCAAATTTGAGTCCAAGCTAGATGCACTTGAAATATACTTTTTTTTAGCACAGTGCGTCTTAGTATCTGTTAAGGCTATGCACATATGTATTAATTACACTGATGGGCTAGGGATGGGGAAGGTTAAGTTTAGAGGAAGTGAACCTGCATTTGCATGGAAGGAAAGTAGAAAGCCATTTAGGAAAAACTACCCTCATTGGATTTGATCAGGTTTCGAACCCTGATCTTCTTGTCATCAAATACCTTTGGTACCTCCTCATCACTGGAAAAACCAGACTATACAAGCTTAATGCCACTGACTCGGGTTACAACATATTTAATTGTAGTTATCTGTTTGATGGTTTGCACCTAATCACACTGTTCCCTTAAGGGGTAGGCAAGAGACTGTGCATATAGCTCAAAAAACATCTCCATACTTAATCCATCCTCATGTTTACAGTTAGCATTCACAAGCTGGATGTTAAAGTATTTGATCTCAAATCAAATATTTTTGCTATTTTTCCAGCTTGGGGAGCCTTAGCTACAATATCTCAACAACCACGTATAAAGACATTTCCGTTTGTTAACACGTTCTCTGTGAGTGACGGCCCGCTGAACAACGGCTCTGGGATACCTTATCTTTACTTGACACCCCTGGATATATCTGCTCAGGACCTTAATGTAAGTACAAATTTATTCTTTAGCTTAAACACGCCACTGTTTTTTTTATGCATCCTAACTTCACAACTGCTCTCTTGTTACTGAATAAAATGATACTTTGAGTGAATGGCTCAATGAGCACCTCACAATACGTTTGTGAAAAGGATGTCTTAGCAGCTTTAGTGTGTATATGAGAAGAAAGGAAGCGCACACACACACACACACACACACACACCCTAAGCCCGCTCTGATCACCCTGCCCCCTCCCCTAATTATCAAATAATACTCCTTCAAAATGAAGTGACAACAAAGTATTAGTGTAGGTAACTAATTAGTAGGAAGGCGATGACAGCTTAAATTATTATCGTTCCTTTGAATAAACAAAATTTAACTTTTCCTCCAAGAACAGCCTAGACACTGACATAATCTTTTCTTAGAATACACATTTTTGATTGTCAAAAGGTTAAATTAAATATACAATTTATATTAAAATTAACAAAATAAGTGTTTATAAGCCATAACAAAGAAATACATCTATTAACTAAAGATATAAAAATATTCAGTAATATTTGTTTTAAAAATTAGGTCAATGTGTTAAAAATCCCACAATTTAAGATATATTCATGAGCATAGGTTTGCAAAACAGTTTAAAAATATGCATTCAAATCTAAATCCAAGCCATAGTGATGAGAATCCACAGGATATGTTATTTAAACCGAGGCCTGTAATCACTTACACGGGAAAATGTTTTTATGAATGTTATGTGTCTCAGCGAGACATTAGTATTGATAAGAACCTAATGAAATTCAAGGGTCATTTAGTTTTTGTTTATTACATACAACCCAAGCAAGAAAAATCGCTTTGTTATAAAATTGTATATAATATGCGAAACTAATTCTGGGTTTGGTTTAAAGTTCAAGATTTATAAATAGGGCAATATTAAGCTGCAAATGTAGACTCTCCAGCTAATGAATCTGCTGTTCTAGCTCTTGTAGACACGTTCAAAAACAAAGGATACACTTAGTAAGACTGCAAGGGAGGCCAAGAAAGAGATGGGAGGAGCAGATAACAGGAAGTATCCAAGTGAGAGAAGAATGGAAGAAATTAAAGGAGGAAGAATGGTGGAGGGATAGAGGAAGATGGAGACATTTACTAAACTGACCCGGCCACCGGCTGGAAACAGTTGATAATGGTACAGCTATCCAGCTCTATATGAGAAACCACATGATAGCAAGGTAAATGTTTTGGGTTCAGTCAAGCTAAAGAGAGAAAAAAAACCAGTTGGCCTAAACACTTTGATCTCAAACGAGGTGAGAAAGCACATCTTTCGTGTATCACAATCTTAGCTCCAGGTGGAAGGACAAGAAGGATATTTCTCTACTAGCAACACCTTACAAAAATACTGGAATATCAGATAAAGGAAACAAGAGAAGAATTTGGGTACAAGAAGATGCTGGAGAGTTTGTATCAAAGCCAAATTCTGTTCTTGATTTAAATGGATGAAAGGGTGGTGTAGAATGAATGGATAAAGTTATCCCAATCTTTTCTTTAATGAGAAAAAATGTCGAGGGATACCGTAAAATATTTTATATCATGCGCATGGCGATTTTCAACTTTAAAATTATGTACAAAAATATCAATTGTAAGAGGTTGACATATTCAGACTACAAACTCAATCTTGCAAAGCAAATCTTGGAAAATGTAGAACAGACTCGCTACAAAATTTGAGGTTGTCCTTCAATAGGAGACTCCTCAGACAGATTTCAAGCCAAACAACAGAGAAGAAGAAGAAGAAGAATGAGAAAAACTGTGCAAAGTGTGTGGCTTTAGTGTAAAACAAAGTGAAACAATATGGCAATGTAAAAAGTATGTTTTACCTCTTCATCTTCCAGAATGAGCATATAATGAGTATGAAAAAAGAGAGGATGCCAAAGAAAATGTTGGAAATGAAGTATGCAGGAAAAAGACCGCAGGGAGGCCAAGAAAGATATGTGAGGAGCAGATGACAGAAAGTATTTAAGTGAGAGGAGAAGAATGGAAGAAATTAAAGTAGGAAGAGTGATGAAAGGATAGAAGAAGATGGAGGCATTTTACTAAACTGACCCGACCACAGGTTGTAAACAGTGAATGATGATAATGATGATCTTCCAGAATATTTTAAAGCTTTCCACACAAATACACATTATTGATAAAACACTTTATATGGTAAAGCCCCACTATGCTTTATAACATTTATGTTAAACTATGTAAGATACTATTTATCATGTAAGATATTATTTCAAATAAATGTATTTCTTGATTTTCCCGAGCTACCACAGAGTGTCCTTTCAAACATATTTTCCTCCTTAACCAGTAAAAAAGCCACATTGGCTTAACCGATTGTGCCACAATCGGCCAATGATCGCCAATCATTGGCTTAAAAGATTGTGCAGGTCAGATCAGGTTGGCAATCGGCATTGGCTCAGCCCAACTTAAAAGTATATTTATTTTTTGTCATACACTTTATTATCAGCTTAAAATAATTCTAACAGTCCGAAGAGCATGGATTTTAAATAACTCCTCTCTCTCCCTTCCCCACCTTACCGCGCCATCTTGAGTGCCGAGGTTTCTCCCTTTCCCCACCTCATTGCACTATCTTGAGTGTTGAGGTCTCTCCCTTCCCCACCTTACCGCGCCATCTTGAGTGCCGAGGTTTCTCCCTTTCCCCACCTCATTGCACTATCTTGAGTGTTGAG
>CABFWO010002574.1:0-10938 GCA_902155825.1 Timema genevievae
CTTCCTTCACCTCTGACAAGACGTGTATTAATCACAACTTGTGAATGTGTGGAATGCCAGGCCTCTACCGTGGTTCGGATCCCACGCCTTCCGCCCCTCCCCCTCACCATCCCACAAAATATGTTTTAGACTTGCACTCGTAGGGGCCAAGGACCTTAACTACAAACTGGGTTGGGTCCGAAAAACGCAAGGCTTCGTTAAACCAAAAAACATTTCTCCCGGTAAACGCCGTGTACTTACACTAATTTCAGATATATTTTACCCAGCCCCCCCATCAATGTCACTTGTTAACTCAATTGACATCAATTTTCTTATGTTCTTTGTAGGTCACATATAATATTATTGTTTTATTGTTTCTGAGCTTTAAATGCAAGGTTATATTCACATTACCACTTTTTTTTTTAAATACAAGCAATTAATGTTCTAGTTTAATTCGGGAAAATAAAGTGTTTATAAAAAATTAAGGACGTTTCCTACCTGTGACGTCACAAGATAGGATTGCCCATGTTAATGAATTTACGTTTTATTTAGCCAATTTTAAAGATATAACATTGAATTAAGACCATACATTCTTAAATAATTCTAAAAATAGACCTACAGTGTCACAAAATTATTTTTCTTTATCTTGAAATAGTTTATTTGTAAACGTATTTCTTATAAATCCTCTACAACTTATGCTATTTGTCTTGGTCACGAAAATGTCCTGTAGGAGTCTTCCTGTCAGGATGTAGATTAAATATATATATATATATGAGGAAACAAGGAAAAGGTAAAATTAAAAAGCAAGTTAACGTTTTCAAGGAGAAAATATTAAAGTGACTGTGTAAACTCGTCAGAGGAATAGGGGAAGACTTATCAGCACATAGACAAGAGCCCTCTCAGGATGGACTTCTCATTTTTTTTCCCTAGCTTTTTATTTGGCACACTGGCATCGAAGTGTGATAGTGCTTAGACACCTTAGGTGAGTCCAGTTAAGATCATAAGATGCAAGCCGCCTCGCAAAATAGCTTCGAAATCTCTAAGAAGGCAACATCATTAAGCAAAAATCCGCACTGTGTCTTAGGTGTCGTCCATAAACCACGTCACGCTTTGAGGGGGTTGGAGGGTGGAGGGGTGAGCTTTCATGTCTACATGCTGTTACATGGGGGGAAGGAGGGGGTACATCAAAGTGTTACGTAACATAGTTCTTAAACTCAAATTATATATAATTTAAATGCCTAATGCACATTCTTTTACATAGGCCGCGAATAATAACGTGTGTTTGTACAGAAACAGTAGAGAATTTATCTCAAGGCAAGTTTGAGGAGTCCATCAATAGTGTTATTTCTTCATACCAGCAGCATGTTATGAAATGTAAAGCTTCAAATATCATTAATTATTCACATAAGGTAGGTGTATTTAAGCCTATACCTTTTCCCTTCTGATAAATCTAATGTGTATGTCCATAAATGCAACTATTCAACATACGTTATGGTGGCTACATTGTCTAAATAATCATTCTCTCAGTAGACTAGACGGCCTATGTTGGGGAAATGGGGTTCGAATACCAGTCAGGTCTACTGAGGGTTGCTTTTCCTACATGGTTTCCCACTCACCCTCTATGCAAATGCTGGTAAATTTTCTTTAAAATTCTACCTCCTTAGTAAACATTTTGTAGGGTGGTATAGTTTAATTGTAGTTATTCTAATTATTTTTTATTATATTTATCTAATGGAGTAGAAATGAGAGGTAGAATTCTAGAGGTGATGTACCCTCATTAACGTGGAGAGATATAAAACCACTTAGGAAAAGCCACTCTGATTATACCCGACAGGTATTTGAACCCAGATCTCTGCTTCATTGGCCATCTAGTCATTTTCAAGAGAGAAGCTAGGATCCAGGATTGATTTTGAAACGAAACATGAGTCTAGGTATTGATAAGTTAACTAAAGTAAAGTTATAGATTAATCCAATAATAATTTAGAAAAGTTGTATACTTAAAATTCTTTAAACAGCTTTCTATATGATGATAATGACTATCATAAAAAGTGCACAATATTAAGAAAGATGTCTTCCCCCATTCTACGCTCCTATAACAGTTACCTTTCGTTTACCAGACATTTAGCTCTTAATGATCAACAGAAATATGTGGTCTTTTCAGAGAGGAAAATGTCAACTTTCAAACTATGGTTACAAGTCTATAGATCTATAGGTTCATAGAACATAGTTTCATGTTCATTCCAGTAAACAACAAACTCTTGTACTATTAAAGGTTTTGTTGATATTTAACCTAAGCGCAGTATCTGATTGGCACTATAAAAGCAACTTATGCAACCTTTCATAAATAATATCTTTTAAAAAAACCCAACGACCATCTTCGATGTATTCCAAGGAATTCCAAAGCCACTTGGTGTAACCGGAAGTTGTCTTGGCGATGCACGACCCACCGTGGATGTACCATCAAGAAGAGTGTGAGTCGACTGCTATTATTAGACAGAACAGATCCTTTTCTTAGTCTGGAGGACAAAGGATGAAGAACCCGTACGCTCCGTTTGGAGAAATAGCGAGACACTTTGAGGGGGTCCACCTCGTTAAGCCAGACATTACCGCGCATACGTTCAGCTCCAGCGCAATATTTTTATTCTACGTTGAGCTATTTCAAAATATGTTTCACGCAAAAAAATTAAGTTGAAAGATTCCAACATGTCTTTGTTTCCTTAACAATCCTATATTTTGAGTTTTATTAAAATACATAAATGTGTGAAAATGTGACATTAGCTCATTTTCGACGACTTTTTACTCGTATTCATGGAGCTATACTCCATTCACGGTAGGAATTATTCTCTGAAAGGTCTTTTTTCCTACCAATATCCTACTATATAATACATTTCTGGTAAGGAAAAAAACCTTTCAGAAAACAATTCCTACGCTGAACAGACTTTATGAAACTGGTCTTGATGAAAAAGGGCTCTAGATTTAGTCTTCCTTTAACAAATACAGTCATTGTTTGATATTTGAGAACTAGCAGCGAGCTTTCCTCTTTACCTTGAGATAAGAAGTTTCCTCTAACAAATACAGTCATTGTTTGATATTTGAGAACTAGCAGCGAGCTTTCCTCTTTACCTTGAGATAAGAAGTTTGGTATTTTTCTTTCCCGTTTTTCTTATAGACAGAACAAAGGGTGGTTTTAGGTGAAGGCTGTATGAGAGTATAAGCTTAAACCTAATAGTAGTTCCAGAAAATCACACAGGACATTGTATTTTAAGCCGTGTGGCCTGACAACGATTGATACTTTCTCGCTGACCGAGGAGGCCGCAGATATAATGCCGGTGCGTATTTTCGGCGACGAATCTTCCGCCGTTGTTTGAATCAGACACACTACAGCGGGAGAACCTCGGCGAATCTTTTACCCACAGTAGACTGGACAGCATTCAAGTTGCTCACTTCTCTCGACATCCTGCTGTGTGCTCGCGATGATGGAGGAATTGCAAATGATCTCTATATGAGACGTTACGGCGAGATATAAGTGAAAGGAAACTTTGGAGTCTTCAATTAAATATCAGAAGAATATCTTTTGGGCAGTTTAATTGATTAAATAGCGAACTAAGGCTTTATAGGGACAATCCTTTCCAATATTATCGCATGTTTCGACAAACCTTTTTTAATGATATGGATTCTCCCTTACGTAATATTCCAAATCTAAAGTTCCCACCCTTAAAATGTTTCAAATCAATGGACAGTATTATAATTTTAGACTTAATAAATCCATATTAATTAACATCTTCTATTCTTATTTAACAAACCTGGGTGGTCATTTTTTTATGTTGTTAATTTTACCGGTTCTTCTCCATGGGTTGAAACATCGCCTCTTAACTTAAATGACGAAAATATATTTAGGGTGTTCGAAAACAAGGTGCTTAGGAAAATATTTGGTCCACAAATGGATGAAGTTATTGGGGAGTGGAGGTGACTGCATAATGATGAGCTGCATACCCTGTACTCATCACCAGACATTGTCAGGGGGATAAAATCTCGCAGGTTACGGTGGACAGGTCACGCAGAGCGAATGGGAGTATCTAGAGCCGCGTTCAAGGCGTTGAATGGCAAACCAAAATGGGAAAAGACCACTGGGAAGGCCCGGACGCAGATGTGAAGATAACATTAGGATAGACCTGAGAGAGATAGGGTGTAATGAGATAGACTGGATAGAATTGGCTCAAGATAGGGATAGCTGGCTTACTTTCGTGAGTGCGGTAATGAACTTTCGAGTTCCTAATACCAGAGAGTATGTAAGTATGTTGTTGACAAGACTCTGTGTCGCTGTCTTAAATCCTTAGCTTTGTTAACAGGTTTCCACCCCTATTCCGAGAATTCGTGCACAACAGATAACTCTTGTAGCGAATTTTTTTCTTTCTTTCGTTTCTAAAAGATGAAGATATAAATGGTGGTGTCGCATGAAATTGAAAGATTCTAGAAAACCTTCTTGTCTGACTATAACAAGGAAAAGGGTTCTTCCAACTTCACTTGGTCTGCAACCCCCGCTTTAAGGCGCCCGCGTACTATAAACCTTTTATTCCGACTGTGATGATTTCTGTATAGTTGAGTGTCATTCCATGTGACTAAATCAAACATAATTAATACACCTGTGTTTCCATTATAAACGATACCCAATATCCAAGAAAAAACTACGGTTACACGTAATCGTTAACTACCCCATGACGAAAAACTTGCAGGAATGAAAATCAGAACTCGATAAAAAGTAACGTGAAGGCGTTGATGAACTCTCAAATTTAGGGAAAGAATATACTAGAAAAGAATACCTTAGGGAAGGGTTGCGCTGGTTGGAATTCTCGGACTAAACTACTTTTGAGTCAGTCCTGCCGTAAATCCGTCGGTGAAGTGAGTCCCTCACACTTGAAAAACACCTAGTTGCAACATTACCAATTCCTCCCCCCTCCCCCCTCTTTTCACCCGCCTACAACCAACGGATTATCGGCCAGCCGAAACCGAACAAACGCTCATGTCGACGTATTGACACCGCAGTACTCAAGACTGACTGGATTTAACGACATTGAAAAGGCATTTTTTTTGACCATTTTAGAATGTCTTCACAGATAAGTACTGTCCACAAATCTTCATTCTGTCATAACAGGGACATACTGTAGTTATTAACAAGAAACTTTGTCGCTTTGTCCCCCATCGTCACCGCGGAAAATGTCGAGTAATCATTCAAATACGAATGTACTGCACACATTTCTTGTATTTTCCTTTCCCTTTTACTCCCAAACCTCGCGTGAGCCGGGAGCTGAGTTGGGTCTGATATCATGAACGCTATTAATTTATCAAAAGATGACCTGGTGGTATAGGGGTAAGGTGTGCAATCCTCGGTCCCGGCACAGATTTATCTGTTTGCCAAACCCTTCCTTCACCTCTGACAATACGTGTATTAATCACAACTTGTGAATGTGGGGAATGCCAGGCCTCCACCGTGGTTCGGATCCCACGTTAAACTGTAGGTCCTCCATTTCATCTCACAATCACCCTACCACTACACATTAGCGTAAGTGCGTATAACCAGAACGGGTAGTAAGACGCGGTGGTAATAATAATTGATCAAAAGGGATGTGTAAAATATAATCCACCTATGTTATGGAAACAGAGTGTACACACACGCACGAGAGGGTGGTTCCAATGATCACAAGAACTGTTCAAGACAGTTCAGTGGCTCCGACTCGTCTTAATTGCTGTGTTCTGTGTGTGTGTTTTTTTGTGAGGCCCGTTTAAAATAGCCCGCCCGTCAGGCAACGATGAAGCGTGGAGCCCTGGAGGACTGGGACGATATGGTCTGTGGGCCTTCTAGAGGCTGACCTCAATTCCATCTGTATCGGGGAGCAGAACAACACACTGGATGACACGTGTCCCTAACTTGTGGAGTCGTTACTCTATAGTACTATTTCAACAGAAAGGGCCTTTTAGAAAAATACTAAACCTATTATTTTGCGGCAGACATTGATAACATTTTACCATATTACCATCGTTATTATTATAATATGTTATCATCCTTAGGCCATCAATCTTGTGATTGTTTATATTCAGCTCCAGACTTTAGTTCATCCAGGTTTAATTTTTTTTTCACATCTTTGGACTTTCTTCTGCCAAAATCGTCCACCATCTGATTAATGTTCTCCAATTTTGGTCTCCCTCTTGAATTTCTTTCCTTCACATCTCCCATCTTCGTGAAAATATCATGTCTCAAGTATGTGAATGACCTGCTATGTTAACTTGTCTTTGCTGTATACCTTTCAAAAGTTTCCTTTTTTTATTTGCTTTTCTTAGCACTTTTATATTTGATAACATTCCCATCCATTTACTGTAGTATCATTTCTAGCTGTCAGATAAAGTTCTTCCTATGAACATTGGACTGCAGTAACTTTTCTAGCTGTCAGATAAGGTCCTTCCTATGAACACTGGACTGTAGTAACTTTTCTGTCAGATAAGGTTCTTCCTATGAACATTGGAATGTAGTAACTTTTATAGCTGTCAGATAAGGTTCTTCCTATGAACATTGGACTGTAGTAACTGTTTTAGCTGTCAGATAAGGTTCTTCCTATGAACATTGGACTGTAGTAACTTTTCTGTCAGATAAGATTCTTCCTATGAACATTGGAATGTAGTAACTTTTATAGCTGTCAGTTAAGGTTCTTCCTATGAACATTGGACTGTAGTAACTGTTTTAGCTGTCAGATAAGGTTCTTCCTATGAATATTGGACTGTAGTAACTGTTTTAGCTGTCAGATAAGGTTATTCTCATGAAATTTGGACATTAATAGCTATTTAAAAAACATAAATTAGCATTTTAATGCTTGTACGTTATCAAGGGATCACGATGGATTCAAAAGACCAAAAAAATGTGGTCACACCCTGAAAATGGTTTTGAAAACCACTGAATTAGACCAATTGACCAGCTATGTGAGTTGTGCCGCTGTTGCGCGGAGACCTTCTACGTCATCAGACACGTGGAGCTCTGTGGGTCCCACGTGTTTTGGAGGATGCACTATAGATATCTTCGCTCTGCTGTAAACTGCACATCCCTGCAGAACAGACATTAAGGCAGCCGCCTCGGTCAGCGAGAAAGTTGCATTGCTGTCAGACCACACGGCTTTAAATACAATGCTCTGTGTCGTTTTATGGAACTAGTTCTCTACTCTAAGCTCATACTCCCTTTTACACTTCGTCTGCAACCGCCCTTTGTTATGTGAATAAGAAAGATAGGAAATAAAAGTAAAGTTCGCTGCTAGTTCTCAAATATCAAACAATGACTGTATTTGTTAGAGGAAACTTTTTATCTCAAGGTAAAGAGGAAAGCTCGCTGCTAGTTCTCAAATATCAAACAATGACTGTATTTGTTAAAGGTTCTTCCTATGAACATTGGACTGTAGTAACTGTTTTAGCTGTCAGATAAGGTTCTTCCTATGAACATTGGACTGTAGTAACTTTTCTGTCAGATAAGATTCTTCCTATGAACATTGGAATGTAGTAACTTTTATAGCTGTCAGTTAAGGTTCTTCCTATGAACATTGGACTGTAGTAACTGTTTTAGCTGTCAGATAAGGTTCTTCCTATGAATATTGGACTGTAGTAACTGTTTTAGCTGTCAGATAAGGTTATTCTCATGAAATTTGGACATTAATAGCTATTTAAAAAACATAAATTAGCATTTTAATGCTTGTACGTTATCAAGGGATCACGATGGATTCAAAAGACCAAAAAAATGTGGTCACACCCTGAAAATGGTTTTGAAAACCACTGAATTAGACCAATTGACCAGCTATGTGAGTTGTGCCGCTGTTGCGCGGAGACCTTCTACGTCATCAGACACGTGGAGCTCTGTGGGTCCCACGTGTTTTGGAGGATGCACTATAGATATCTTCGCTCTGCTGTAAACTGCACATCCCTGCAGAACAGACATTAAGGCAGCCGCCTCGGTCAGCGAGAAAGTTGCATTGCTGTCAGACCACACGGCTTTAAATACAATGCTCTGTGTCGTTTTATGGAACTAGTTCTCTACTCTAAGCTCATACTCCCTTTTACACTTCGTCTGCAACCGCCCTTTGTTATGTGAATAAGAAAGATAGGAAATAAAAGTAAAGTTCGCTGCTAGTTCTCAAATATCAAACAATGACTGTATTTGTTAGAGGAAACTTTTTATCTCAAGGTAAAGAGGAAAGCTCGCTGCTAGTTCTCAAATATCAAACAATGACTGTATTTGTTAGAGGAAACTTCTTATCTCAAGGTAAAGAGGAAAGCTCGCTGCTAGTTCTCAAATATCAAACAATGACTGTATTTGTCAAAGGAAGGCTAAATCTAGAGTCATTTTTCATCAAGATTAGTCACATAGCTTCGTGAATATGATTAAAAAGTCATTGAAAATGAGCTAATGTAACTCTTTCACACATTTGTTTTCTATTAATAAAACTCAAACTATAGGATTGTTAAGGGAAAAGATCCCTGTTTTAATCTTGAGAACTTTATTTTGACGTGAACCATATTTTGAAATAACGCATCGTTTATGTTAGAGCTGAACATCTGCGCAGCGATTTCTCGCTTACCTAGGTGGCCCTCTTTCAAGGTCAAGGCTACGATGATTTGTTTTGTACACGTATGCTGCTTTGTTTGATATCTATGTCTTTGACATATTTTTATTTTAATTAGCAAAATGAATCATAACCAAGTGTAGGAAAATATCTGCTCCTAATTTTATGTTGTTAAGGACGTAGCCTAACTGTGACGTCACGGCCGGTCAAGATAGGATTTCCCATGTTAGTGAATTTACGTTTTACTCTGTGAGTTTTAAAGATATAAAGTTGAAACGAAAACAATAGATTCTTAAATAATTCTAAAAATAGTCGCACAGTGTTACAATACTATTATTTTTTTTCTTGAAATAGTTTTCTTTTTTTGTAAACGTATTTTTTTTTATAAATCCTCTACAATTCAAGCTAATTGTCTTGGTCACGAAAATTTCCTGTAGGAAGGAGTCCTCCTGCCAGGATGTAGATTAAAAAAAGTCCGTGCAAGCAAATGTATATCTAGAATAGAAAACAAGAGAAAGGTAAAATTAAGAAGTAAGTAAAGGTTATCAAGGAGCAAAATATTAAAGTGACTGTGTAAACTCGTCAGAAGAAGAGGGAAAGGGTTATCAGCACATAGACAATGGCTCTCTCAGGGTGAACTTCTTATTTTCTTCCGTTTGTTTCTATTTCGTACATTGGTGTATAAGTGTGATAGCTGCGTCAAGTTAAGATGCAACCAGCTTCGCAAAATAACTTAGAAATCTCACAGTAGGAAACTTCGTAAAACTAATAATTTTCAGTCTTTTTTTTTTCTATCGCTTTGTAGTATCCGTTCGAGCTATACGCAAGTTTCATCATGCTCTTACATTTGAATTTAAAATAGAATTTGTGTGTGGATGATCAAAATAGTATTCATAAGGCCTCGATTCGAAATCATTTCCGCCAAATAAAACCAATATCCACTACATCCGTGTGGACTGTGTCATAAAAAAAATCGTGACCACATACTTAAGTTTAAAACAACCTTCTCAATTTTAATTAATTAATTAATCAATCCATAAATAATCTTGTAACTTTATTTGACTGTTCGCACTTGAGGGGGGAGTATTATTTTAATTATTTTCAAATTCCTATTTTTTTATCATCGCGTCTTACTACCCGTTCGGGTACTAGTACTAATCACACTATAATGGTTTTTGGGATTAGGAAAGTTATATTTAGAGGAAGTGTACCCTGATTTACGTGAAGTGAGAGAGAAAGAGATAGATAGATAGAGATAGAGAGAGAAGAAACCTTTTTTTAAATCCACATGACCGAGATTCAAACCTCATTCTCCCCGTCATCGGCAGTTTTGTCTACTGCAAGAATGGCGGGTTAGACTATGCGGCCACCGAAGCGGGTTAAGTTACATTAATAAATCAAAGTTTCCAGTTCAGAAAAAAAGAATCCCTCAATCAAAGACCACTGGTAAAAAAAAACAGGGCTGCCTTTAGTCTGGCCTAACCCCCCTTCCCGCCCCAAAATAATAATTATGGTAATTAAAAAACTTAATTTTTAGTTAATGTTATTATAGTAGTTCTCAGCTATATACCAAATTTTCATACGTAATAGGAATTTCTCACCCGACATGTTTATTCCCTTTGTCACCTAAGCAAGCACGGAGTACCCTCCAAATCGTGGGGCCCTGTGTGGCCGCAACATTCGCACATTCTTTAGGGTACCGGTACCGGCTCTGATAAAATACGTAAAATATATGTTTAGCACCGCGTCTTACTACCCGTTCGATTTATACGCACTTACGCTGTTGTGTAATGGTAGGGTGATTGTGAGATGAAATGGAGGACCTACAGTTTAACGTGGGATCCGAACCACGGTGGAGGCCTGGCATTCTACACATTCACAGGTTGTGATTAATACACACGTCTTGTCAGAGGTGAAGGAAGGGGTTTGGCAATCAGATAATCTGTGCCGGGACCGAGGATTGAACCCCGGGACCTCCAGCACAATTCAGGTAAAGCTGTAAGGGACGTGAGAAAAGGTCAGTGTTATTGCAGTTTTTATAGCCAAAAAATGTTTATTTGTTTGTCAAAATAGAGAAGAAACATATAGTTTATTTTATTCCCATGGTGATATCAACAGTTGTTGAATATCTGTCAAGAGCAAAGCGGCATTAGATGAGAAACTTTTTAAATGAAGAGAAAAAGTTGTCATTAAATTCCAGGACACCCTCGACAAGATATTCAACAACTGTTGATATCATCATATGAAGAAAATTAAACTTTGTTTATACTGGAGAAATATTTGATTTATTTTGGACGAAATTAAAAAAGTTTTTGCAATAAAAACTGCTAAACTGACAAATCTTGCGTCCTCTACACCCCCCCCC